>CM064554.1:1805630-1818130 GCA_032716605.1 Paralithodes platypus
ACCCCTGCCACCACCTACCTCTGCCATCATCACTACAGTATACCCTGCCACCACCTACCTCTGCCATCATCACCTACAGTATACACCCCTGCCACCACCTACCTCTGCCATCATCACCTACAGTATACACCCCTGCCACCACCTACCTCTGCCATCATCACTTACAGTATACACCCCTGCCACCACCTACCTCTGCCATCATCACCTACAGTATACACCCCTGCCACCACCTACCTCTGCCATCATCACCTACAGTATACACCCCTGCCACCACCTACCTCTGCCATCATCACCTACAGTATACACCCCTGCCACCACCTACCTCTGCCATCATCACCTACAGTATACACCCCTGCCACCACCTACCTCTGCCATCATCACCTACAGTATACACCCCTGCCACCACCTACCTCTGCCATCATCACCTACAGTATACACCCCTGCCACCACCTACCTACAGTATACACCCCTGCCACCACCTACCTCTGCCATCATCACCTACAGTATACACCCCTGCCACCACCTACCTCTGCTATCATCACCTACAGTATACACCCCTGCCACCACCTATTGTATCTGTTACCAACTAGCATTGTCATCACCACATACAATAGGCTATATACCTCTGCCACCACCTATCTTTACCACCACTTACCTCTGCCATCATGACCTAAAGTAAACACCCCTGCCACCACCTAGATCTGCCAACATCACAAACAGTATACATCCCTGCCACCACCTAACTCTGCCACCACCTAACTCTGCCACCACCTAACTCTGCTTCTACCATTTATATTCCGTAGTCTCCATCTGCCCTGCCATCAACCCTTCTACCTTCCTCTGCCACTATCTAACCCTGACACCACCTACTCAGAGAAAAACACACTTGCCAACCGAAGACATCTTGTGCCAGTGTCATAATCAACCGAAGACATCTTGTGCCAGTGTCATAATCAACCGAAGACATCTTGTGCCAGTGTCATAATCAACCGCTAACGTATTAAGGGGAGATTTCCACCTGGAGGATTTTTTTTTCTGGACGCCTTTCTCCCTCATGGTTAGCCCTATTGCTTTTGATATTTTAAGACGTTTGCCCCATTAGTTTGGCGATTTTAAGAACCTTCGCCACATTTCTGTCAATTTTAAGACTTTTCGTGCCATTTAGGTGTCAATTTTATCCTGGCGAGCGATAGCGAGCCTGTAATTTAAGAGGAACCGGCTTTCAGCCGGGACATTTTTCTACCGAAAAATGTACAAATTTATCTTGAAAGGGGCTCAAGGGGGTGTAATCTTAGGCTTGATGGATATCTAGAGACCAAACTAAAAACCTCCCTTTAAACCAGCACTAATCTTCATATACAGGTATCTACGTCAAGGACATCACTCCTCTTCGTCTACATACATCACTCGCCCCAAAATGGTAGCACTTCTAGAAACTATATAAGTCGGCTCTGATCCACACTACTGTATAGGAAGTGAAGATATACGGGATAATGGGCTTCCAAGGCCCAACTTCCCCAAATGCATGCCATAATCACACAGGAAAAAGACGATAACAAATTCCAGACGATTATGGGGAAGTTTTTAGTTTGTTTCCTACTCCTTCAGCAATCTTAAAATTACACCCCCTTGACCCCCTTTCAAGATAAATTTGTACATTTTTCGGTAGAAAAATTTCCCGGCCGAAGGCCGGTTACTCTTAAATTACTGGCTCGCTATCGCTCGCCAGGATAAAATCGACACCTAAATGGCACGAAAGGTCTTAAAATTGACAGAATGGGGCGGAAATTCTCAAAATCACCAAACTAACAGGGCAAATGTCTTAAAATTTCAAAAGCAATGGGGCTAAACATGAGGGAGAAAGGGGTCAAGAAAAAAATCCCTCAAGTGGAGATCTCCCCTTAAGTGCTTTCTCAACTTTCAAGGCAAACACAAATAAATAAATAAATTAAATAAATTAATTAATAAATACATATAAATAAGAGAATAAAAATAAAACACTATTGTTCAGTTTATCCAATTGTTCATCTCCATTATTCAGGCTAGGTGTCTGAGCTGGCAAAATGGCGTCAGTGGAAACAACTATCCGATCTACGGGTCACTGGCTTATTTTTTATCTTTCTCTCCTTTTCTCTCTTTCCCTGGCTTGTATCCATTCGGCACCATTCAGCCAACTGTTTTAAGACGTTTATCCCCATCCAGGTGTCGATTTCTTCCTGGCGAGCGATAGCGAGCCAGCATTGTATGAAGAAATCCGGCTTCACCGGAGACATTTTTCTATCGAACAATGCACAAATTTAGCTTGCTGTCAAAACAAAAATATATATATGCTGGCTCGTTACCGCTCGCCAGGAAAATATTGACACCTGGATGGGGGTAAACGTCTTAAAACAGTAGGCTAAATGGGGCCGAATGGATACAAGCCAAAGAGAGAGGGAGAGAAAGGGAGAAAACAAAAAAAGCGAGGTGGGCTCCCTTAAGGCTTGCCAACCAACACTGCTCACCTGTACACTCCTCAACCAAAATGTCTATAATCATTTGCATCTGTATCGAACCCAAGAGTAGTAACTATCTATCTATCTATCTATAGCCTGACGCCGTGATCCCTGAAGGTGGTGGGGTAATAACACAAATCTTCATTATATCCTAGATTCTTCAGAGGCGGCGTAATAGTTTCAATTTTCCCAATGAGCTGATGGGTATTATGCTGACAAGTTAATAAAGCACTGTTATTGCATATTCGAACCAGTTTCGGACTGAATCGAATATCCTGATGAGTTCTTTATTTTCTTTTAATCAAATCGAGGGCTCAAACATTGTCATAATAGATAATTCACCACTCAACTGTACGGCCACTCATAAAATTCGCGGACCTCTTATGATTTTTAAAATGGAAATACATCCATCTGGGTTAATTATGTGTTTTTTGTTTGTATAATATTATTTGTTTATTTTTTTATATTTTGTTTCTTTGCTTTACATTAAGTGACAAATTGATTTGTAATTTATTTATATTTAATTGCATTCATAAATCAACCCTTGATGAAAAATACACAAAATAAGTGGTCAAATAGTGAGAGAAAAATATGAGGGGTCCATGAATTTGTATGGGAGACTGTACCTAACCTGTAGGAGGCCTCTCGTTCACCTCCAGGGTTCGTCGGAGGTTGAAGGGGCGATGAAGAAGGCGACGGCGGTATCCCAAGGGATTGTGTGTGTTTATATGTGTGTATGTATGGGTGTATGTATGTGAGAGGAAAGAGGGAGAGAGTGTGTGAATGTTGGTGAAGGGGGGGATGTCAGTAAAAGGGGGGGCTGTTGTTGGTGGCACTCACTACCCTGACACACTGGCACCCGGGCCACGATCACACCCCCTGGCACGCGACCCCCTCCTCCCCTCTTCTGGCATCCCACCTTCCCTTCCCTACCCCAGTCCCTTTGGCACTATACCCCCCACTTGCACTGTCCCCTTCCCTCCCCTTCTAGCATGGCACCTTCCCCAATCCACACACCTCTCTTTGGCACTATACCCCCACTTGCAGTGTCCCCTTCCCTCCCCTTCTAGCATGGCAACTTCCCCATCCCACACACCTCTCTTAGGCACTATACCCCCCACTTGCACTGTTCCCCCCTCCCTTTCTAGCATAGCACCGTCCCCAACCCACACACATCTCTTTGGCACTATACCCCCACTCCCCTTCTAGCATGGCACCTTCCCCACCCCACACACCCCTCTTTGGCACTATACCCCCCACTTGCATTGCCCCCCCTCCGTCCCCAACCCACACACATATCTTTGGCACTCTACCTCCTACCTGTGCTGTCCTTCAATCACCTGCAACTGGCACTCTCCTTTACCTGTCGATGTAATGCACTCTAATCACTCAACATAAACTAATAACGTCACTTTTGGCTTTCTTGTTTACTTGGGCAAACACACTCACTTCTGGCACTGGCACTCCCACACACTCTTCGGTACAGTATCGCTAGAGGGCGCGGTGCCCCCCCCCCTTCTCTCCCCTCATCACTTCACCACCCACTCGCAGCTGGCCTCAAGCCCTATAGATATCCCGACTCTTTCCTTCACCCACTTACAGCAAAACAAAACGGTCTATGTAATCTTAAAGACAAATCTAACACACCCAAATAGGAAAACATATTCCAATAAACATTACTTTCGTTGTGCTGGCTTACATTTTTCAGTCATTTATTTACGGCATTTGGAAAACAACACACTTCCAACATAATCATACATAGATTTTAGACAATTTCCCATTATTCATGCTCGACTATTAAAGCTTAATTTTGGAGAATCACGTGTTCATACTCCGCGGCACCTTTATCAAGCCTTTTGACACTGGCATCAAATTTTAGCCTCGTGAATCTCGGTCTTCTATCAAAACCTGCCACTCTCCTTCCAGTTCCCTCCTTTATTCGCCTTTGTTATCTCTCTAATTATCTCCTTTCTCCCTGACTCCCATTCACTCTCTTATTCTTCTTCATCCTATCTTTTTTATTGTTTTCACGATCCTCCTCAAGTTCTCATTTTTCGTTCTATTTCTCTCTCTATGATTCTACCTCTTTCTCTGCTCTGTTCTTCATTGTTCTTTTCTTTGTTTCTCCTTCTCGTAATCCTACTCCTTCCCATATTCTCTCTCATCTGTCCTATTTCTCTTTCCTCTTAACTTCGCTTCTCGCAATCCCCTTCTGCATTATGTCGCTCTCATTCTCTCTCCAATTCTGCCTCTTCTTCATCGCTCTCCTTTCCCTGTTTCTCCTTCTTCTTCTCACTCTCTATCTGACTCTCCCCTTTCGTCTCTTTCTTGATTCTCTTGTAGTTACTCTCCCTACGACTGACTCTCCCTAAAGAACTGGCCACTTCTAAGGCACACACACTCTCCATCACACTCCCTCGGTTTCTTAGCTTAACTCTCTCCATTTCTCTCTGTCTGCTCTAGTTCCCCTTACACGTCACCTTCTCTCTCTCTCTCTCTCTCTCTCTCTCTCTCTCTCTCTCTCTCTCTCTCTCTCTCTCTCGTATAATTATGTTTTCTAGGTCGTTCTTATCTGATCCCTTCACCCTCACTTTTTTTACCCCACTTATCTACTTCTTGCCTATATCTCTCGTTCTCTCCCACTCCCCCTCCCACTCCCTCTCTCTCTCTCTCTCTCCCTGCCGCCTCTGCACAGCCCCTGAGCCAAACTGAAGGGTATGTATGTGGCGATGTGGTCACAGCCAAAGTCATGCACCTAGTTATATATTTCTTTGGCCCACCCCTATATAACCCCCCCCCCCTCCCTCTCTCTCTCTCTCACACTCTGTAAAGAGTGTAGTGCACTACAGTCTCTCTCCTTCCACTTCGAGTATCTCCTCGGAATGGACCGCAAGGTTTCTGAGATACTAACTATTCCTTGTAACTCCGTGTAACTCCTTGTAACTCTTTCTCTCTCTCTCTCTCTCCTATCCTTATTCCTTACCTTCCACTTAGTAGCAAATTTTGTTAGAATTCAGTCCGGACTGCCTAGTAGGGACCGCGCAAGGTCTGTGCAGCTTGTGTAGCTCTGTAACTCACTCTCTCTCCCAATCACACACACACTCACACTCACACACACACACTCACTCTCACTCCCCTTAACCTCAATTTTTCCCTTTTTATCTCTCCCATCTGCCTCAGCCTTTTAAATGCCTCACTGTTATAATTATTTAGTGTCGTGTTCTGTCTGCTACATATATTATAGTCACTGTTTTCCTTGTGTGTCTACTGTATAGCAATGGCCGTTCTTTTGTTTTTATTTCTAACCATTCTTCTCCCTCATTGGATATCCCTTTATTATTGATTTTATTGATTTATTTGTCAGTGTTTTTTATTAAATGTCTAGGGGTAGTTTGAACTTTTCATCTATTCACTTACCTTTCCTCCTTACCTTTGGATACCTTTGGATGTGTTCGCCGCTCCTCTAGCGGCACCAAGGAGCGCGACGCCCCTCGTTATGGGTGGTGATTTGGTGCAGTAGACTGTTTGAAGCGACAGCTCGCTCCCTTGCGAGGATGGGCTCGTCTGGCACTTTTTGCAGTTCGACATCTAGGGCTCTCTTGAAGTTGTCTAACGAGATGTCCCTCATGTCTCTTACTCGCCGTGGGAGTTTGTTGAAGAGACGTGGGCCTCTGTGTGATAACCAGCCCTCTCGCAGAGAGCCCATAGCACCCCTGTTATTCATCCGGGGGATTTCGCATTCCCAGCCTCTCCTATCACTGAATTTCATGACTATCGGAGTATGTAGGTTGGTACTAAACCCTCTGCGATTTTCCATGTGTATATTATTAGGTAACGTTCTCTTCTACGTTCCAGTGAGTACAGATTCAGTGCTCTTAAACGCTCCCAATAGTGTAGATGTTTTATCGAACTTATATGCGAAGTGAAATTTCTTTGTACACTCTCTACGTCATTTATTTCACCTGCTTTGTATGGGGATGTTAATACGCTACAGTATTCAAGCCGCGGTAGCACTAGAGATTTGAAGAGCGTTATCATAGGCAATTCACCGCGTGTTTTAAAAAGTACGCAGAATCCAACCCGTTAGACGTTTCGCAGCCGCCACTTTGACCTGGTTATGTACTTTGAAACCCATATTTTCAGACATTAATACCCCAAGGTCTTTCACACTGTCTTTCCGTTCTATTATGTGGTTAGATTCTGTTAAGTAATTTGTAATTTCTTTAACACCATTATTATCTCCATACCGTATTAATTGGAATTTTTCCTCATTGAATTGCATGTTGTTTTCCCTGGTCCACTGGAACACTACATTCATGTCTTCCGGCAGTCGGCCCGTGTCCTCTTGTGTGTTTACTATCTTACTTAATTTTTTGTCATCAGCAAAAGACGACACCGTACTGTGTCTGGTGTTGGTATCTATGTCGCAAATTAGTATGAGGAACAGAAGGGGCGCTAGCACTGTTCCTTGGGGCACTGAGCTTTTGACATCCGAAGGCTCAGAAGTGACTTGGTTTACTGCTACCGATTGTTTTCGGTTTACGAGGAAATTGTATATCCACCGTCCGATTTTCCCAGTTATACCTTTTGCTTTCAGTTTGTGGGCTATTATACCATGGTCACATTTATCAAATGCCTTAGCAAAATTGGTGTAAATGACATCCACGTTTTTCTTTTCTTCTAGCGCTTTTAAGAATTTTTTCATAGTGTTCCAAAAGTTGTGAGAGACATGATCTTCCCGCTCTAAACCCATGTTGACCGGTGTTGTGTAGTTCATTTGCCTCCATGAATGTTGAAATTTTGCTTCGCAGGACTCGCTCGAAAACTTTAATGATGTGAGAGGTTAGAGCTACCGGGCGGTAGTTTTTTGGTAGTGCTTTACTCCCTCCTTTATGCAGTGGGGAAATTATTGCATTTTTCAAGCTATCTGGTATGTCACCAGTGTCTAGACTCCTTCTCCACATTATAGCCAGGGGTTTTGAGAGGTTTTCCTTACATTTTTTCATTAGGATCGAATTCCATGAGTCCGGGCCTGGTGCCGAGTGGGATGGCATGTTGGAAATGGCCTCTTCTATGTCTTTTGGACCGAAATCAATATCCAGCATCTGAGGGGTTTCCGTGGGGGAGGTTTCCATGACAAATATATTTTGGTCTCTGATGACTTTTGTTTCATCAGGCTCACTGAATGCCATTTCATACTGCCTGCTTAAGAGTTCGCTCATTTCCTTTTTGTCCCCTGTGAAAGAGCCGTCCCCTTTGCTCAGTGGGCCGATGTTTGATGTTGTTTTAGCCTTTTGTTTGGCGTATGAAAAGAAGTATTTGGAATTTTCCTTTATACCTGTAATAGATTTCCTCTCCTCTTCCATATGTTGTAGTTCATATGATATTCTTAGCCTTTGTTCAATTTCCACAATTTCTCTATCTATTTCGACCTTTTGCCTATCCTGTAGATTTTGATGTGTGCGTCTTTGTGTGAGTAATTTTCTTCTTCTGTACAGCCTCCTCCTTTCCCGATCTTGTTTGCTTCTATTGTCTTGCAGGTATATGGTGGCTACAGATTTGGGTCATGGTTTCTGTTATTAAGACTAGACATTCTGCTGGTGTCAGGTTATCCATTAAATCTTCCCAGTCTATTTCCTCCATTTCTTGATTTACCTCTTCCCACCTAATGTTTTTGTTATTGAAGTTAAATTTACTGAAGGGGCCGGTTTTTGTTCTCGATTCTGAGGTTGTCTGTACACTTTCTAAGGTTGTTTTGATCTCAATTAATTTATGATCTGAGTATGTTGTGTCCGATATGTTAATGCTGTGTACTAGAGAGTCGTTGTTAGTGAAGACCAGGTCTAAGATATTGTTTTCCCGTGTGGGTTCAGCAATATGTTGGGTAAGACTAAAAAAAATCACAAAGTTCAAAAAGCTCTCTCGTATTAGTATTTGCTTCTCCGGTGTTATTTGCCACTAACTGGTTTTCTAGTTGTCTCCATTTAATGTTTGGTAGGTTAAAGTCTCCTAGCCATATAATATTTGGTGTTGGGTCCCCCAGGGTTTCCATTCATTTAATTGTTCCATCTCTTTCTCCTTTTTACTCTTTATTCTCTCGTTTTCCATCAGCAACATTGACGTCATCATCTTTTAACTTTACTGCCTCCTTCCTCTCTTCTTTCAACCTCTTCGTATTCCTCCCGTACCTCTTATTTTCTTTTATTTCTTCTTACTCTTCTTCTGCCTCTCCTTCTTTTCCCCTCTTCTACCTTTCCTTTGTTTTCCTCTTCACCTCTTCTTCTCTTCCCTCTTCACCTACCTTGCCAATTCCTCCTCCTACACACACACTCTCACACACACACACTAACCGGCCGCCAAAGCTTTCTTTACTTGTTGTACATCTTAATACTGTGTACCTGTTCTTCTCGCCTTCTATAAACTTTCCTCTCCTTTCTTCCTCTTCTTCTGTCTCTGCCAACACCACCTCCTCCTACATACACAGAGACTTACATACATAGATACACTGGCCACACAGACCTTACGATCCAAACGAGGTGGTCAGGACTTAATTCTAGTAGAGATGGCATATCCGATAGAAAAGGAAAGAAGAGAGAGAGAGAGAGAGAGAGAGAGAGAGAGAGAGAGAGAGAGAGAGAGAGAGAGAGAGAGAGAGAGAGAGAGAGCGAGAGAGAGAGAGAGAGAGAGAGAGAGAGAGAGAGAGAGAGAGAGAGAGAGAGAGAGAGAGAGAGAGAGAGAGAGAGAGAGAGAGAGAGAGAGAGAGAGAGGAGAGAGAGAGAGATGTGTGTGTGTGTGTGTGTTTGTGTGTGTGTGTGTGTGTGTGTGTGTGTGTGTGTGTGTGTGTGTGTGTGTGTGTGTGTGTGTGTGTGTGTGTGTGTGTGTGTGTGTGTGTGTGTGTGTGTGTGTGTGTGTGTGTGTTTGTGTGTGTGTGTGTGTCTAGCAGCCAAGACCTCTGGCGCCTCGACTTTCCTTGCCGCTCTTCATTTTTTCCACAGCTCTCTCACGTATCCCCCCCCAAACTGTTCGTAGACTCAACACACCCACCTCTCTATGTAATCCACTGGTTTATTTAGGTCTATATAGCATGACTACCACGTTATTAAGTATATTTTAACCCCAGCGTACAGTCGGCCAAATAAGTGATGTCTCGGCACCCGGTATATTTTGATCAAGAATTGGTATCGGCATTTTCTAAAACTTTATATATTTATTTTGAATGAGATATATAAACATGTTCCTACACTTACCCACCCTATTCAACATCTGACAGACATTAACACAGTACAGAGCGAACCAAACGTAATGACAGCCGAGACGTGACTTATTAGCGCTACCGTATCTATAACTTTTTCTGTTTGAACACACACTAGCTACAGGCCATTATGCCTTTTGTCACCTTAGCATACGTACAGAGTAAAATATTGTTTATTACCAATCAACCCCTTCAGTCCTCCTTTGAACTTTGCTCTGACTACTATCAGACGATTGTGTTAAGTTTAGAAAGGGTTTAACAGGGTGCGACCTATCTCACTTAACCATTTTCAGTACCACAGATCCTTCTTAAACTGAACAAAATCGTCTAAATATAGCTAATATAAAACACGTCGCCGGTATATAAGGGGAAAGGGTTGACTTACCTATAAATATACCCTCCCCCCCTTAATATAAAGTCATGGCGGATAGAAACAATGTCTGGTATGCTATCTCTATCGGCGAGTGAGGCTATAGATAGATAACTCGCTACCTTTTAAGGGGGGTCACCGGCTTTTTTTTTGTAACTTTCTCTCCTTTTCTCGCTCTCCCTGGCTTGTATCCATTCGGCCCCATTCAGCCAACTGTTTTAAGACGTTTATCCTCCTCCAGGTGTCGATTTCATCCTGGCGAGCGATAACGAGGCAGTATTTAATGGAGAAATTCGGCTTCGCCGGAGACATTTTTCTATCGAAAAATGTACAAATTTAGCTAGCTGGCAAAACAAAAATATATATATGCTGGCTTGCTACCGCTCGCCAGAAAAATATTGACACCTGGATAGGGGTAAACGTCTTAAAACAGTAGTCTAAATGGGGTCGAATGGATACAAGCCAAAGAGAGAGGGAGAGCAAGAGAAAACAGCGAGGTGGGCTCCCTTAAGCGGTCTTTATGTTTTCACTTAACTTCAAGACGTTCGGCCCATTAGTTTGGCGATTTTAAGACTTTTCGCCCCATTTCTTTGTTAATATTAAGCTCTTTCATGCCATTTAGGCGTCATGTATTTTCAACTTATATTTATCGAATATATATTAGGTCGCCATGTTTGGTTTGACTTATTATCGCTATATACCGCATAATAGTTGTTTTATTACCGTAGGGGCTGGATAGTAATGAAGGGGGAGGTAGTAATCATACCTGCGGCGCCCACACCACCACCACCACCATCATCCCTGGCCACCCACAGTGCGGCTTACATAATAATACCTTAGTTTAGGGGAGGTATTTAGTTTCTTCCCTAAACTTCCATCAAGCTTAAAATTACACTCCCTAGACCCCCTCTCAAGATAAATTTGTACATTTTTCGGTAGAAAAATGTCCCGGGCGAAGGCCGGTTCCTCTTAAATTACAGGCTCGCTATCGCTCGCCAGGAATAAATCGACACCTAAATGGCGCGAAAAGTCTTAAAATTTACAGAAATGGGGCGAAAGTTCTTAAAATCGCCAAACTAATGGGGCGAACGTCTTATAATATCAAAAGCAATGGGGCTAAACATGAGGGAGAAAGGGGTCCAGAAAAAAATCCCTCAAGTGGAAATCTCCCCTTTAATAGCATCATGTAATGATATATGCGGCGCCAATACCATCATCCCTGGCCACCCACAGTGCAACTGCCATTATAATACCTTAGTATATAATTAACCCCTTCAGACTAATATGCCGCAGAGGTTGCCAGATTAGCAATAATAAATAGAGTTCTCTCACTCTTATAATTACCTCTCCAAAATGAGTTTTCTGCCCACAGCTAACTCAAAGACAACTGCAGAGGTTGAAGTAACTAAACTAAAGGTTGCTAAATACCCCTGATGGTAACAAAGGCTTTAAAGTATCCCTAATAGGCTCAACACAGCTAACTCAAAGACAACTGCAGAGGTTGAAGTAACTAAACTAAAGGTTGCTAAATACCCCTGATGGTAACAAAGGCTTTAAAGTATCCCTAATAGGCTCAAAATTGCGTCATATGTCGGAGAGGGTTAAAACCCCCTTCTGTACCGGCGACGTCTTTATATGTTTATGTCGGGGTTGCATTTAGACGATTTTATGAAGCTTAGGAAGGATATGTGGTAGCTAAAAGGAGGAATCGAGATGCTCTGTAGCCTTTATCATTCTAAAGGACCTTCTTAAGGGGAGATCTCCACTTGAGGGATTTTTTTCTTGACCCCTTTCTCCCTCATGTTTAGCCCCATTACTTTTGATATTATAAAACGTTTGCCCCATTAGTTTAGCGATTTTAAGAACTTTCACCCCATATTAAGACCTTTCGTGCAATTCAGGTGTCGATTTTATCCTGGCGAGCGATAGCGAGCCTGTAATTTTGCCGGGACACTTTTCTACCGAAAAATGTACAAATTTATCTTGAAAGGGACTCGGGGTGTAATTTTAAGCTTGATGGAGGTCTAGGGAACAAACTAAATACCTCCCCTTAAGCTGAACACAATCGTCAAATAGTTGCCAGAAAATTTATGAAAAAAAAAAAAAAAAAAAAAACGTCACCGGTACAGAAAGGGTTAAACATTTAGAAACACCATAATCTTTAAAGGGAGTTTTTTTTTCTGGACCCTCTTCTCCTTCATGCTTAGCCCCATTAGTTATGAGATTTTAAGACGTTAGCCCATTAGTTTGGCGATTTTAAGACCATTCGCCCCATTTCTTTGTCAATATTAAGACCTTTCGTGCCATTTAGGTGTCGAGTATTTCCTGGGGGAGCAACAGCGACCCTGTAATTTAGTAGGAATACTAAAACAAATAATTAAAT
>CM064554.1:1823130-1863130 GCA_032716605.1 Paralithodes platypus
CAATTCTACATTACAGTCAGTTGCTTGGAATGGTTGGCTGAGATCGATGCTCTCGGTAGTTAGGCGAGAGAGAAGATGCCTATTCTTGCAATACATTATCAATCATGCATGTGTTCGGAACTAAATGTAACCCCTTCAGGATGTACGACGCGCTCCGAAAGTTCTGGCATTCAATGGAGGATTTTATTCAGCTTAGGAAGACCTTGTGGGAGGTAGAGAGTTAAGGGGAGGTTTTTAGTTGGTTCCCTAGACCTCCATCAAGCATAAAATTGCACCCCCTTGAGTCCCTTTCAAGATAAATTTATATATTTTTCGGTAGAAAAATGTCCCGGCCGAAGGCCGGTTCCACCTAAATTACAGGCTCGCTATCGCTCGCCAGGATAAAATTGACACCTGAATGGCACGAAAGGTCTTAATATGGGGTGAAAGTTCTTAAAATCGCTAAACTAATGGGGGCAAACGTTTTATAATATCAAAAGCAATGGGGCTAAACATGAGGGAGAAAGGGGTCAAGAAAAAAATCCCTCAAGTGGAGATCTCCCCTTAACGGGATATAATTATAGGCTGCACCCCCTTGTGATTCTTAGATCTCTCTCTCTCTCTCTCTCCTAATTTGCATACATTCATATACAGGAATAATAACAAGAATGCAGTGTACACATGCATCCTCAAATATAGAGGGCGTTAACCTAGAACATTCCTAGATGCCTTAAGGGGAGGTTTTTAGTTAGTTCCCTAGACCTCCACCAAGCTGCTTAAAATTACACCCTCTAGGCCCCCTTTCAAGATAAATGTGTACATTTTTCGGTAAAAAATGTCCCGGCCAAAGGCCGCTTCCTCTTAAATTACAGGCTCGCTATCGCTCGCCAAGAAAAAATATGACACCTAAATTGCATGAAAGGTCTTAAAATTGACAGAAATGGGGCGAAAGTTCTTAATTTATGGGGCGAACGTCTTAAAATATCAAAAGCAATGGGGCTAAACATGAGGGAGAAAGGGGTCCAGAAAAAAAAAAAATCCCTCAAGTGGAAATCTCCCCGTAATCCTACTGTAATCTGTTAATGATGCCATCTGAATAAAAAAAAAAACAAAAAAAAAAAAAAAAAAAAACGATAACACAATCTTGCTGAATACATTAGTGGTGCACAATAAGACAGTGTGACCAAGGTGTGCACGGTCAAGGTCAAAAGAAAAAAATCCCTCTCAGTTTCGTTCTAAAAAAAAATCACACCCAACTTCATTCAGAGCAAAGATGGGAATGAACTTCTGACTAGTGATAAAGGTAAGAGAGAGAGAGAGAGAGAGAGAGAGAGAGAGAGAGAGAGAGAGAGAGAGAGAAAGAGAGAGAGAGAGAGAGAGAGAGAGAGAGAGAGAGAGAGAGAGAGAGAGAGAGAGAGAGAGAGAGAGAGAGAGAGAGAGAGGCTGACAAGATAACGAGGCTGATTGAAAGTATATTATTATAACTTTGAATATATATAGATTGAATTATATATATAGATTGAATTATATATACAGTATATACGCAATGAGAGCAATGTGGTTGTGTCTGTTCTCTATACATTCAATACTTACCTCTCTGTCATCCATGTACAGTGCCTCCCCTACCACAGAAACGGTTTTCTATAACACTTACCTAGAAAAACAAATAAAAGTAAATTAGTATTATTATAAATTAGTATTATTATAAATTAGTATTATCATAAATTAGTATTATTATAAATTAGTATTATTATAAATTAGTATTATTATAAATTAGTATTATTATAAATTAGTATTATTATAAATTAGTATTATTATAAATTAGTATTATTATAAATTAGTATTATTATAAATTAGTATTATTATAAATTAGTATTATTATAAATTAGTATTATTATAAATTAGAATTATTATAAATTAGTATGACTGCTAATTATAAACACCGCAAATAAATCTACGGACTTAAAACAGCCGGATTCACAACGCCAACAATAAAATAAGGCCAGTTCCTGATAGCATGATGAAGGGGTATATGGAGCTAGTGGCTTAAGGGGAGATTTCCACTGGAGGGATTTTTTTCTGGACTCCTTTCTCCCTCATGTTTAGCCCCATTGCTTTTCTAATTTTAAGACGTTCGCCCTATTATTTTGATGATTTTAAGAACTTTCAACCCATTTCTGTCAATTTTAAGACCTTTCGTGCAATTTAGGTGTCGATTTTATCCTGGCGAGCGATAGCGAGCCTGTAATTTAAGAGGAACCGGCTTTCAGCCGGGACATTTTTCTACCGAAAAATGTACAAATTTATCTTGAAAGGGGCTCAAGGGGGGGGGGGGGGGGGGGGGGGGTGTAATCTTAAGCTTGATGGATATCTAGAGACCAAACTAAAAACCTCCCCTTAACTCCTTCAGCAAGATGATGTAATTTTTATCATATTCTGGTCACCATTAGCCGATTTTTTGTTTTAGCTTATACTATATCTACCTCTAGAACACAAAGGGGTGAATACTATCTCAATAACCCTATGAATGATTTTGAACCTTCTAAAACTGCATACAACTGTTTACTGTTAGTCAGAATATAGGGTAAAAAAATGACTTAATGATACTGAAGGGGTTAAGCGTACCCCCTTCTCCCTCATGTTTATCCCCGTTTGGATTTTGAGATTTCATTAGATGTTCGCCTTCTGGTGTTGCTACACTAGATGACAACCTCACACGTTGAACCAGGAACATGGGAGAGATAATCTCGTATGAACACACCGTTCATTTAGTCGTGGCTATGGCTATATGTATACCGTAGGCAGTTTACATTATGCTAACAATAAATATAAACACAAATGCACATATTATTACAAAACAGGAAAGGGAAAGAAGCAACCATTATGTTTGAGTGAGAGCGAGAGAGAGTTGCGTGCGAGATGGATGGATTGCTGGAGGACATACACTGAACAACTTCTTCCTATATTTAGCTCATCATTACCACCAGGAAGACAAGTTAGTACAGAGGTAAGTACAGTGGGGGGGGGGGGGTTTATGGCTGTAACATGTAACACTTTATTCTACTGTACTTTGGGAGTTTTAAAGGGGTGATGGGGGAGAACTTACTTGTTGTGTGTGTGAGAGAGAGAGAGAAAGAGAGAGAGGAAGTGGGGAGAGAGAGAGTAGGGAGAGGAAGGAAGTGGGGGGAGGTCGACAGACTTGATATTTAGGAGATAATCTAATGTTCAGTGGATATAACACTAATATTAATTCAATGATCGTAAAGCTAAAGTCTGCGTATACTAAAGTCTGCGTATACTAAAGTCTGCGTATACTCTTCTTGAGCTGCTCTACCGAGAACTCTTTATAACTTTGATCCAAGTATAGATAATATTATGCAAGAAATTATTGTTTACATAATTATGATGTATCAACCTCTAGTTCCAATTTCAAACTAACGATGTATATTAAATGTACCGATAATTCAAGCAAACCATGTTCACTTTACTGTCAAATCCATCTAATACGGTAAATATTTACACACGGTTATCTGGCATTTTTTTTTTTTTTTAATAGACAATGGATTGGAGACCATTGGTGGTAGGTCAGTCATCATATTGGTAGAATAGTTTCGTAACCAAATCTCGGACCTGAACAAAGTATTCGAGAAGTGAGTCTATTAAGGGGAGGTCTTTAGTTTGGTCTCTAGATATCCATAAAGCTTAAGATTACACCCCCTTGAGCCTCTTTCAAGATAAATTTGTACATTTTTCGGCCGAAAAATTTCCCGGCTGAAAGCCGGTTCCTCTTAAATAACAGGCTCGCTATCGCTCGCCAGGATAAAATCGATACCTAAATGGCACGAAAGGTCTTAACATTGACAGAAATGGGTCGAAAGTTCTTAAAATCGTCAAAATAATGGGGCGAACGTCTTACATTAGAAAAGCAATGGGGCTAAACATGAGGGAGAAAGGAGTCAAGAAAAAAATCCCTCAAGTGGATATCTCCCCTTAAAGTATTGCACAGTGCAATGTTTATCTGAGGAGAATGTTTCTTTACTACGAATCACTCTCAATTACTTTTTGAGATTTCTTGTCGACATTAAGGGGAGATCTCCACTTGAGGGATTTTTTTCTTGACCCCTTTCTCCCTCATGTTTAGCCCCATTGCTTTTGATATTATAAAACGTTTGCCCCATTAGTTTAGCGATGTTAAGAACTTTCACCCCATATTAAGACCTTTTGTGCAATTCAGGTGTCGATTTTATCCTGGCGAGCGATAGCGAGCCTGTAATTTAAGAGGAACCGGCCTTTGGCCGGGACATCTTTCTACCGAAAAATGTACAAATATATCTTGAAAGGGACTCAAGGGGGTGTAATTTTAAGCTTGATGGAGGTCTAGGGAACAAACTAAATAACTCCCCTTAATGGACTATAAGGACCATTTTTGGTAACGGCAACCAAGCACACACGTCCTTTTCTAACTCGATTATTTAAAAATATTCATTATGGAGTAGAGTAGTTTGGCTTTGGGTTTGCTTGGTCAACATGCATCACCTTGCTCTTCTCCAAGTATAGTAGTGTTTGCCAGACCCCAGACCATAGTAGTGTTTGCCAGACCCCAGACCATAGTAGTGTTTGCCAGGCCCCAGACCATAGTAGTGTTTGCCAGGCCCCAGACCATAGTAGTGTTTGCCAGGCCCCAGACCATAGTAGTGTTTGCCAGGCCCCAGACCATAGTAGTGTTTGCCAGGCCCCAGACCATAGTAGTGTTTGCCAGGCCCCAGACCATAGTAGTGTTTGCCAGGCCCCAGACCATAGTAGTGTTTGCCAGGCCCCAGACCATAGTAGTGTTTGCCAGGCCCCAGACCATAGTAGTGTTTGCCAGACCCCAGACCATAGTAGTGTTTGCCAGGCCCCAGACCATAGTAGTGTTTGCCAGGCCCCAGACCATAGTAGTGTTTGCCAGGCCCCAGACCATAGTAGTGTTTGCCAGGCCCCAGACCATAGTAGTGTTTGCCAGGCCCCAGACCATAGTAGTGTTTGCCAGACCCCAGACCATAGTAGTGTTTGCCAGGCCCCAGACCATAGTAGTGTTTGCCAGGCCCCAGACCATAGTAGTGTTTGCCAGGCCCCAGACCATAGTAGTGTTTGCCAGGCCCCAGACCATAGTGTGTTTGCCAGACCCCAGACCATAGTAGTGTTTGCCAGGCCCCAGACCATAGTAGTGTTTGCCAGGCCCCAGACCATAGTAGTGTTTGCCAGGCCCCAGACCATAGTAGTGTTTGCCAGGCCCCAGACCATAGTAAGTGTTTGCCAGGCCCCAGACCATAGTAGTGTTTGCCAGGCCCCAGACCATAGTAGTGTTTGCCAGGCCCCAGACCATAGTAGTGTTTGCCAGGCCCCAGACCATAGTAGTGTTTGCCAGGCCCCAGACCATAGTAGTGTTTGCCAGGCCCCAGACCATAGTAGTGTTTGCCAGGCCCCAGACCATAGTAGTGTTTGCCAGGCCCCAGACCATAGTAGTGTTTGCCAGGCCCCAGACCATAGTAGTGTTTGCCAGGCCCCAGACCATAGTAGTGTTTGCCAGGCCCCAGACCATAGTAGTGTTTGCCAGGCCCCAGACCATGCACCCAGTCTATGTACATTCCTCGAGTGTTTCCCAGTCCATTCAAGATTGATCTTATTTGCTCCAATTCTGTTGTCATATACAAAAACAAATATCACAATTAAAAACTCAGTACATAAGCCATAGGATATATACAGCAGACACATATTGCTGCCTATCTATTAACCAACTTTTTATCCAACTGGATCCTTCGTCAGTATTGTCCAAGAGCTCATTTCGTTTATAACTGTCTTCGTGGTGCGATGTATAAGGTGTTGATTTTCGGTGTGAGCATCCTGGGTTCGAATCCACGGACTGCCACATGTGTTTGTAAATTTCATTAATCGATTTTAGGAGTATGGTTGGTTGTTGGAAGGAACATAATAATATCTACATATATTGTGGAACTGCTTTACCAACTGCTTGGATGTTTATAACAGAATACGAGAAGTGAGGTGCTGTGAGATTGGCAATGGTGCTGTGAATTGAGATAACTTAGTATAAGGGCCAAGGAGAGTAAGAGTAATTCAATAAGACACTCGCCGCTACTGTACTCTGGTGATGACCGATCTGCAGTGCAGTACTGTAGGTACGAACCTTGCTCAAGGACGGTAGAGTCTGTGAGTCAACTCTCCCTTGTTGGATCACCACTTCCTAATAAAAACAAACTGTTTAAATAAACCCTTTGTCGATTATCGGTACTACCAATATCTTCTGTCTCACCTCCTGTGCCTCATCCCTGTCCAACCCCTACAACGGTCTCTACTCTATAGATGTTGGTTCCTTCTAACCTGGATCCCCACTATCACTCTCTACCGTTTCACTTTCTGTACCCTGTCAGTGTCTGCCCTGTGAAACGGTTCTTCCCAATTTGCATAATTTTGTTCTACTTCATGTGATGATGTTGATGTGAGGGAGGGACCTGCTGAGGTATAGATATGGGTCAGGGGCAGGGGGTCGCGTGGGTACGCGCGTAAATACTTGTACAAATCCTCATTGTACCTATTTAATGTTTCATTTAACTTCCTTCAATCAATTTTAATATATATATACAGTATATACCGGTATATATATGGAGAATAAATCACAAATATGTGTGATCAAATTATGTAGTAATACTCGCATTGGTGTTCCAATGTTTAATTTTGCCTGCAAGTTTTACTACACACACAATATATATATATATATATATACAGTTTACAGTATATATATATATATATATATATATATATATATATATATATATATATATATATATATATATATACACGCGCGCGCTGGTACAGTAGGAAGTAAGCAGCTGCAATTCAGGAAGCAAAATGACAGGTAAGAGAACCAAATGAAAGGAACGGAAATGACAATAACAAAGGGAGAAAAAGCGAACACAAAAAACCCTGTGAAAATAATAGAGCGAGGGAGTGGAGTGTTTGGGAGGAAGAAGAAGGAACAGAATATTGTCCTTGGCAGCTTGTCTTTGTTGTGGCGGTGATGGTCGACCTAGCCTACCCACCAATACCACTCTTGTTGATTGGCTTATTTGATTCCATAATCACCACCAATGTCTTCTTCACTGCTATCAACACTACGTTTATTTTACTATTTTATCATTCTTCCTTGCATCACCACATAAGAGGAGAGTTTTATATATACAGTATATTGTTTTTGGAGTTATTATTATTTGAATAGCTTACTCCCTAACACGCATCAATCTATCTATCTATCTATATGCTCAGGCCCAATCCCCATTTTGGGGGTAGCCGACTCAAGACAGAGCAAGAACAGGGAAAACACAAACACAACATAAAACAAAAACACAGATAAAAAACACAAACTCTCACACATCCAGGTCACCCAGGAGAAGACCCAGAGACCAGGGTTACCAAGGTCGCTCCAGCACTCCCCCGGCCCCTGACCACCCGGAGAGGTTCCGATCTCGGCAGGCAGACATGCAGCGGAGCCAAAGCCACAAGCCCACCCACCACATTTCCAGGTACACCCTTCATATTAATCGTCTCCCCGGGCCAGGCGCCTGATGGACTATTATCTAGTCCAACTTGCGCCCAACCCCTTACTTCAAATGACCACGTGTTCACTCAACTATTCACAAGCATTCTCCATTCACTCCTGTCCACCACCACTTCCCCTGCCTGATCTATAGTCATTCCTCTATCATCCAAAGCCTTTCTTACACAGTCTCTCTATCTCAATGGGGGTCTTCCTGCCCTTCTATCTCCCCTTGTACCTGACTCACATATTCTCTTTGTAAGCCTTTCATCTCCCATTCGTTCAACATGACCATACCAGCTCAGCACCCTTCTGTCCACTCTAGCTGACAAATGTTCCTGCTGCCCCACTCTCCTACGTATCTCTTCATTCCTCAATCTGTCTCTACGAGTAACTCCACACATACTCCTCAAGCAGCTCATCTCCATCACATCCAGCCCTCTTTTCTCCTTTTCTTCAGAGCCCATGTCTCAGCCCCATACATCACTGTTGGCACAACAATTCCTTGATACATTGCACATTTTACTTTCACTCCGAGATTTCTCGTCTTCCACATACTTCCCATTGCTCCGAAAACCTTCCTTCCTTCACACACTCTCTGTTTTACCTCCACTTCCATCACGCATCAAGACGACAACAAATACCCACAAGACCCCTCTTCGATATAAAAGTGTGCAATTCTCGGTAGAAAATACTTAAGACTTCCTCTTAAATTGTAGGCTCGCTATTGGCCTATTGCTCACCATGAACAAATCGACACCTAA
Organism: Paralithodes platypus; assembly: GCA_032716605.1. Lineage (NCBI taxonomy): Eukaryota > Metazoa > Arthropoda > Malacostraca > Decapoda > Lithodidae > Paralithodes > Paralithodes platypus. Next base: position 1,831,465 of record CM064554.1, read on the forward strand.
CTAATGGGGCGGGGCTAACCCCCCCCCCCCCACCTTATTTTTGTTGTCATAACTCCAATCCCAATTATCAGTCACGTGCAATGACACCGGAACTACACTACAAGCAAATCTGTTCTTATAACACATCCTTCAACAACCGTACAACTTGCCTTATATCATCCACCCCTTCAACAATATTATCTTTGCCAATATACAGTTTCACATATTATCTTTGCCAATATACAGTTTCACATATTATCTTTGCCAATATACAGTTTCACATATTATCTTTGCCAATATACAGTTTCACCATATTATCTTTGCCAATATACAGTTTCACATATTATCTTTGCCAATATACAGTTTCACATATTATCTTTGCCAATATACAGTTTCACATATTATCTTTGCCAATATACAGTTTTCACATATTATCTTTGCCAATATACAGTTTCACATATTATCTTTGCCAATATACAGTTTCACATATTATCTTTGCCAATATACAGTTTCACATATTATCTTTGCCAATATACAGTTTCACATATTATCTTTGCCAATATACAGTTTCACATATTATCTTTGCCAATATACAGTTTCACATATTATCTTTGCCAATATACAGTTTCACATATTATCTTTGCCAATATACAGTTTCACATATTATCTTTGCCAATATACAGTTTCACATATTATCTTTGCCAATATACAGTTTCACATATTATCTTTGCCAATATACAGTTTCACATATTATCTTTGCCAATATACAGTTTCACATATTATCTTTGCCAATATACAGTTTCACATATTATCTTTGCCAATATACAGTTTCACATATTTCACTCATGATGTAATTTTAAGTAACGGTCAATCAGGTACATCTTGTATACAAACTCCTATTCTTATTCACCTTTAATTAAGTCCTTCTAACTTCCAGTTCTACTAGTGACTCCAACCTACTTCTACCCCAACTCCACTCCAGACTATCATACCCTCCCGCCTTTGTGTTTTTTTTTTTTTTTTTTTTTTCTCTACCCCACATCTACCTCTATTCCACCCAATCCCACCTCCAACAGCACGCCACTTCACTACACCTCCATTCCAACACACCTCTACCCGATCCCATCCCACCCCACCTCTCCTCCGCCCCACCTACTTCCACACCAACCTCACCCAACCCTCCTCCACCTATCTCACCTTCACTCCACAAATCCACCTTCCACCTCTCCACCTTTTTATAACCCCTCCACACATTTTCACCCCCTCCACTTATCGGGGCGACCAAGCGGAATTGTGGTTTCTCAGTTATAGCATTTTTTCCAGATCTGCTTAGCGGGGGTGGGTTTTTGCAACGTAGTCCCCCATCCGTCTGATATGGGCGAAATTTATGTTGATTATGGGATACTTTTGTTGTTGTTGTTGTTGTTGTTGTTGTTGTTGTTGTTGTTGGTGGTGGTGGTGATAGATGGGTCGTTGTTGTTGTTGTTATAGCTGTTGGTGATAATAATTGGATTGTTGTTGTTTTTGTTGTTTTCTTGGTGGAGGTGCTGGTTGTAATAGGCGATCATCGTGAAATTACTGTTGTTTTGCCTTTTGATGTTATTGTTGTAATTGCATTTGTTGTGGTGGCGGTGAGAATGATGCTGTTGCTATTATCATATTCTTTGTGGCGAAGGTGTTTATCATAATAGTAGATGTGGTTATAATAAATTGAATGTGGTAATATACGTATAAGGACATTCTCATTCTCTCTCTCTCTCTCTCTCTCTCTCTCTCCTCTCTCTCTCTCACTCTCTCTCTCTCACTCTCTCTCTCTCTCTCTCTCTCTCTCTCTCTCTCTTTCTCTCTCTCTCTCTCCTAACACAGCTACACTACAACCAAAACAAACCACTGATGTCCAATAATTGTTGTTCTCTGCGGCCTAATGAAGCAACTCTGAGTCACTCTTTCAATGCTGCCCTCTTTGATGTTGACGTGAGAGAGAGAGAGAGAGAGAGAGTAGGATGATATTATTGTGTTACTATGTGTGTGTGTGTGTGTGTGTGTGTGTGTGTGTGTGTGTGTGTGTGTGTGTGTGTGTGTGTGTGTGTGTGTGTGTGTCCATAAGGACCGTACATGTACGTATACACAATGTGTGTGTTTGCACGTACGCCAACAAGAGCACTTCCCAGTAATGTGTAATGTCAACCATGCACATAACCCTCCTTATTCTCTCTCTCTCTCTCTCTCTCTCTCTCTCTCTCTCTCTCTCTCTCTCTCTCTCTCTCTCTCTCTCTCTCTCTCTCTCCTTCCTTTATTATTTGTATGTCCTCTTTCACTCACTCTTTTTCGCCCTAGCTTTTCCATCCTTAATTAATTGATATGTCCTTTTAAATAATATCTCTCTTTCTCTCTCTCTGCCTCACATACACACACACCCACAGCCACCCACACACACCCACACCTCCACAAGGACACCTCCACCACGCTTCATTAGTCACGGGACACCTTTGACATGTTGTGCTTTCATTATAATAAACTACAAACACACACATTATTCACATTTCAAGATACACATATCATTAACTAAATTCCCAAGTCTATGTTTTCTTTTTCAGATCAGCCTTGTTTTCCGATCATAATACGAGTGACTAGTATCTGTGGCTCCACAATGGCGTTCTGGAGTTTGACATATTAACGTTTTTTTTTTTTTTTTTTTTTTTTTTTTTTTTTTTAAAGGGGTGTGGCCGGGGCTCTTTTAACATTGTTATTATTTATCTATCTTACGGTCATAATATTTCTTTTAGGTTGTTTTGGTCTTTTCTTGCTCTTTCTTTTTTCCAGTATTGGCAACTAGAGTGAAGATTAAACATATTAGGAGATAGATATTTGTTAATGTGTATATATACTGTGTGTGTGTGTGTGTGTGTGTGTGTGTGTGTGTGTGTGTGTGTGTGTGTGTGTGTGTGTGTGTGTGTGGACAAATATAAACCTGACCAGAACTAAATTTCCATAAAAAAACAAAAAAACAAAAAACAAATAAGGTTGATACGACTGGGGCTTAAACCAAGGACGACGACTACAATAACTACATTTAAGCCCCAAGCCAGAACCCCCCCCCCCCCCATCGCCTTATATGGCCAACAACTTACCACTCTCACGACATCTTATCCAATTCAAGGGAAAAAAATAAAAATAAACACGTCAAGATCACTGGCTTTAAGGGGAGGTTTTTAGTTTGGTCTCTAGATATCCTTCAAGCTTAAGATTACACCCCCTTGACCCCCTTTCAAGATAAATTTGTACATTTTTCGGTAGAAAAATGTCCCGGCTGAAAGCCGGTTCCTCTTAAATTACAGGCTCGCTATCGCTCGCCAGGATAAAATCGACACCTAAATGGCACGAAAGGTCTTAAAATTGACAGAAATGGATTAAAAGTTCTTAAAATCGTCAAAATAATGGGGCGAACGTCTTAACATTAGGAAAACAATGGGGCTAAAACATGAGGGAGAAAGGAGTCCAGGAAAAAAATCCCTCAAGTGGATAATCTCCCCTTAAACCTTCGAAACAGATTCTAAGGGCGGGGTTTCTGAATCTCCCCTTCTCCTTCATGTTTAGCCCCATTAGTTTTGAGGATTTTTAAGACATTCGCCCCCATTAGTTTGGCGATTCGAAGACCGTTCTTGTCATTTAGGTGTCGATTTTGTCCCGGTGAGCGAAAGCCAGCCGGTAAATTAGGTACACATATTGATATTTAGAAAGAGGGTCTTTAAGGGGAGATTTCCACTTTTTTGGAGGGATTTTTTTCTGGACTCCTTTCTTCCCTCATGTTTGGCCCCATTGCTTTTCTAATGTTAAGACGTTTGCCCCATTATTTTGACGATTTTAAGAACTTTCAACCCATTTCTGTCAATTTTAAGACCTTTCGTGCCATTTAGGTGTCGATTTTATCCTGGCGAGCGATAGCGAGCCTGTAATTTAAGAGGAACCGGCTTTCAGCCGGGACATTTTTCTACCGAAAAATGTACAAATTTATCTTGAAAGGGGCTCAAGGGGGGTGTAATCTTAAGCTTGAAGGATATCTAGGGACCAAACTAAAAACCTCCCCTTAAGCTCGATGGAGGTCTAGGAAGGACACTTTAAAAAAAAAAAAAAAAAAAAAAAAAAATCCCCATAACTATTCTTGGACTGCGGGAGGAGGCTAGGCTATATGATGATGATGATGATGATGATGATGATATGATGATGATGATGCAGGCGATCAATATATAATGGTCTATAATTATAGGCTATAACACTACACTATAAGAATAACGGATATCAAGCCAGCCGGCATATATTATATATTATAAACTGATCGATTAGGTCTATCGACACTGATTTGCATGAGATTGGTTTATTAAATACACACGTCACTTTAAGGGGGTGGGGGTGGGGGGGGGGGGGGGTGACCTGCTTCTTAAGGGGGGTGACCTGCTTCTTAAGGGGGGTAACCTGCTTTTTTTGTTATTGCTGTCCTTTTCTCTCTTTCTCTGGCTTGTATCCATTCGGCCCCATTCAGCCAACTGTTGTAAGACGTTTATCCCCATCTAGGTGTCGATTTCTTCCTGGCGAGCGATAGCGAGCCAGCATTATATGAAGAAATCCGGCTTCGCCGGAGACATTTTTCTATCGAAAAATGTACAAATTTAGCCTGCTGTCAAACAAAAATAAAAAATATGCTGGCTCGCTACCGCTCACCAGTACAAAATTGACACCTGGATGGGGATAAACGTCTTAATACAGTAGGCTGAATGGGGCCCAATGGATACAAGCCAGAGAAAGATAGAAAAGGACAGAACAACAAAAGGTCACCCCCCTTAAAACAGACATGTTATCATGACAACACTGGATTTATGCCTGTCATTACCGGTCACTTTTGTTTTGTTCAATATATTCTGGCAACTTTCGGCCGATTGTATTCCGTCTATACAGGGCCTCCAGCAATTAACAGGCTTCGAACTATCCCACTTAAGGGGAGGTTTCTAGTTTGTTTCCTACTCCTCCAGCAATCTTAAAATGTCACCCCCTTGACCCCCTTTCAAGATAAATTTGTACATTTTTCGGTAGAAAAATTTCCCGGCCGAAGGCCGGTTACTCTTAAATTACAGGCTCGCTATCGCTCGCCAGGATAAAATCGACACCTAAATTGCACGAAAGGTCTTAAAATTGACAGAATGGGGCGGAAATTCTTAAAATCACCAAACTTATGGGGGCAAACGTCTTAAAATCTCAAAAACAATGGGGCTAACCATGAGGGAGAAAGGGGTCAAGAAGAAAAAAATCCCTCAAGTGGAGACCTCCCCGTAACCCTTTGCACTACCACAGATCCTTCGTAAGCGGCACAACATCCTCTAAATATCGCACAAATAGAATAGAAAAGACATGGTCAATTGGTCATCCTTTAAAATCCATAATTCTTTGTTCCCTAAAATAATATACACCGGTAATATAATACAAATGATAGGTAGTAATTATAAAGGAAGCAAATATCCAGGAACTAATATTAACAACCCCAGGCATGACATTACTGACACACGAGTAGGAGATATGGTGTGTGTGTGTGTCTGTGTCTCTGTGTGTGTGTGTGTGTGTGTGTGTGTGTGTGTGTGTGTGTGTGTGTGTGTGTGTGTGTGTGTGTGTGTGGTTGTGCAATGTGTGTGTATTCATAGGTTTGTGTAGCTATATTAAATGAGTGTGTACGTACCGTGACAAGGTGTGTGTATGTGCGTGTGTGTGTGTGTGTGTGTGTGCGTATAGAAACATGTATGAGTGGCTCTATGCTTGAGTGACCTTGTACATAAATTCCTTTCCACAAGAGCCATTCTGGTGAGGTAATATTGGTGCCCCTTACACACACACACACACACACACCCCCCCCCCCCCCCCCCCCCCCCAGCGGTTGGCGTTTATCGGTACATATAAATTTGGTGCATGCTTACGAGTACATTTTTCGATTTTTAAACCTAAATTACACTAACCTAACCTAACTTACCTAACCTAACCGAAAACACTCCATTTCAACGTATTTTAAAGAGGTGTGTACCGATTAACTGTCGCCCCAAACCTCATGTACCTGTAAACCTACAGAGATTTGTACCAATAAACACACAACCGCTCGTCCCCACACACACACACACACACACACACCCACACACACACACACACACACACACACACACACACCATACACACACAACACACACACACACACACACAAGCACACACACACACACACCACACAAACCACACACACCACAACACACCACACACACACACACACACACGCACACGCCAGACACACACACACACCCACACACACACACAGACACCAACACACACACACAACACACACACAAACCCACAAACACACACAACACACACACCCACACACACACACACCACACACACACACACACACACACACACACACACACACACACACACACACACACACACACACACACACACACACACACACACACCTACCTCCCAGGGCGCAATGCATTTCTTACATTTTATTTATAACCGTTCGTTCTTAAGGCGCCAGTGTGTTTGATTTGACTGACTCTACATTCATATACAGTATATGCTCCAGAAAGATACATGTTAGCTATAATGATCAATTGAGATAGTTTGTAGCCTTTTAATTGGTAGACGTCCTTTCTAAGCCGGATAAAATAGTCTAATAGTTGCCAGAATACCATGCAATGGATGTCACCGGTACTGAATGAGTTAAGGGGATGTATTTAGTTTGTTCCCTAGACCTCCATCAAGCTTAAAATTACACCCCCTTGAGTCCCTTTCAAGATAAATTTGTACATTTTTCGGTAGAAAAATGTCCCGGCCAAAGGCCGGTTCCTCTTAAATTACAGGCTCGCTATCGCTCGCCAGGATAAAATCGACACCTGAATTGCACGAAAGGTCTTAATATGGGGTGAAAGTTCTTAAAATCGCTAAACTAATGGGGCAAACGTTTTATAATATCAAAAGCAATGGGGCTAAACATGAGGGAGAAAGGGGTCAAGCGCAAAAAAATCCCTCAAGTGGAGACCCTCCCCTTAATAAAAACGTTTCGCTTGTATAAAATAACGTTTCCTTCCAACGACGGGCGGCGGCAAGGGGGGGGGGGGGGGGGGGGGGGGGGGGGGGGAGGGGGGGGGGGGGGGGGGGGGGATGGCAGGCAGGCAAACTCAACACAATAGGTCCTAACCACCTTTCCTCTGAGTGAAGTTAAAACCAAGACTCTTTTGAGATGCTTGCATTGCTCAAGAACTGTACCTCTACTTCCCATTGTTCCGCCCTCACTATTGTCATAAGGTCGTTCAGGCGTTTAAGGGGAGATTTCCACTGGAGGGATTTTTTTCTTGACTCCTTTCTCCCTCATGTTTAGCCCCATTGTTTTTTTTCTAATTTTAAGACGTTTGCCCCATTATTTTGACGATTTTAAGAACTTTCAACCCATTTCTGTCAATTTTAAGACCTTTCGTGCCATTTAGGTGTCGATTTTTTTCCTGGCGAGCGATAGCGAGCCTGTAATTTAAGAGGAACCGGCTTTCAGCCGGGACATTTTTCTACCGAAAAATGTACAAATTTATCTTGAAAGGGGCTCAAGGGGGTGTAATCTTAAGCTTGATGGATATCTAGGGACCAAACTAAAAACCTCTCCTTAAGACAACAAACAGACAAACAGGTAAATAAAAGCACGCAAGTACACAGGTAATTAGGAACGCAGACAGGTAATTGTGAAACCAGACACGTAGCCAAGCAATTAGGAAGGCAGACAAGTTGGTAAGCAAGAAATGTTTGGAAGAAAAAATACGCCAGGTTAAGAAAAGGGCAAGGCCAAAAGATACCTGGTAATTAAATATCGCAGGTGTATTTCCATCAGTGCTTGTAGGCTTGTTGTCGTTATTGTTGCTTTTGTTGTCAATATTGGTGTTGTTGGTGGTGGTGGTGATGGTTGGATTGTTGCTGTTGTTGGTCTTGTTGGTGGTGGTGATTGTAGGTATTGTTGTTGTTGTTGTTGCTGTTGGTGGTGGTGATAGTTGGATTGTTGCTGTTGTTGGTCTTGGTGGTGGTGGTGATTGTAGGTATTGTTGTTGTTGCTGTTGGTGGTGGTGATAGTTGGATTGTTGCTGTTGTTGTTATTTGTTAGTGTTGTTGATGGTGGTGGTATGTTGGATTGTTGCTGTTGTTGTTGTTGTTATTATCGTTGTTGTTGCTGCTGGTGATAGTTGGATTGTTAGTGTTGGTGATGATAGTAGGATTGTTGCTTTTGTTGTTGTTGTTCTTGGTGGTGGTGGTGGTTGGATTGTATGTAGTGTTGTTGTTATTGTTTTTGTTGTTGCTGCTGGTGATAGTTGGATTGTTGCTGTTGTTATCGTTGTTGCTGTTGGTGTTGGTGGTGATGGTTGGATTAGCCTATTTGGTATTAATGCTGTATCAATATTTGTCTGGGCTAATGTTGTGAATTTTAAAGTTCGCTATCGCTTGCCAGGAAAATATCAACACCTACATGGTACGAAATGTCTCAATATTTTCAAAGAAATAGGGCAAAAGGTCTTAAAATCGCCAAATTAATGGGGTAAACGCCATACAAACCCAAAACTAATAGGGTTAAACATGAGGAAGAAGAGGACCAGATTAAAAAAAAAAAAAAAAAAAAAAAAAAAAAATGTATATGTACCGGTATATATTAAACTAACTGCTACAGAATAGGAAATATCGGTGGGTTTTCTGTGTTTACGTTGGCCTCTGTGTAGGGTAGTAGATGGCGGGTTTACTTACTCTACGTTTTTTATCTATAATGTATGGTCTAGCATGTGTGTGTACTCTCTCTCTCTCTGTCTCTCTCTCTCTCTCTCTCTCTCTCTCTCTCTCTCTCTCTCTCTCTCTCTCTCTCTCTTGTGTGATGTGTGTATGGTGTATCGTGTGTATGTGTGTGTGTGTGTGTGTGTGTGTGTGTGTGTGTGTGTGTGTGTGTGTGTGTGTGTGAGGTGTACATGTAGGCGGCAATAACAGGTCACAAGGTGCTGGTCTGACAGATGTGCGAATATCTCAGAATAACTCACAACATGCTTCCAATATAATGAACTTGAATATAAGAGAGGCAATTACTATCTCGTCGCATGAATGTGGCATCGCTCATATTTTATGTATATATATAATATATACCGGTATATACAGTATATATAATATAATTCATCAGTTAATCAAGTTAATCTCTAAGTTAATCAAAATGATCAAATGATAGTCAATTAAACAACTATACTGGCACCAGGGTACTGACATATTTTTCATCATCTTCTGGACACTATTGGACGATTTTACTCCGCTTAAAGAGGACGTCTACCAAGTAAAAGGCTACAGACTATCGCAATGAATCCTTTTAGCTACCATACAACAACAACAACAACAACAACAACAACAACAACTCGTCTAAGTATAGCTAGACTACAAAAAGACGTCGCCGGTATAGAAGGGGTTAAGGGGAGATATCCACTTGAGGGATTTTTTTCTGGACCCCTTTCTCACTCATGTTTAGTCCCATTACTTTTGAGATTTTAAGACCTTCGCCCTAGTAGTTTGGGCATTTTAAGACATTTTGCCCCATTTCTGTCAATTTTAAGACCTTTCGTGCCGTTAAGGTGTCGATTTTTTCCTGGCGAGCGATAGCGAGCCTGTAATTTAAGAGCAACCGGCCTCCGGCCTGGACATTTTTCTACCGAAAAATGTACACATTTATCTTGAAAGGGGATCTAGGGAGTGTAATTTTAAGCTTGATGAAAACGTAGGGAACAAACTAAATACCTCCCCTTAAAGCGTCGGGGAGCTGCCACAAATACCCCGGGGTGACATCAGCCACCAACTCGGGTCTGGGAGGGTCTATATTTAAGACACCAGGAGGCTATAAGGGACGCGGGAAGAACGTCATAGAAGGGGGGGGGGGGGGGGAATTATTTTATAGACTCGGTTATTAATAAGATAATGTAAGGGGGGGGGGGTACTAAATAGGTATCTAGTGTGAGAGAAGGACGTCATAGGGAGGAAGGGGCATCGTGTTTTAGTGTAGGTTAGTAATAACACTAATGCAAGGTGTACCGGTACTGAATATCTTAATAAATAAAGGTCAATGTTTGTCAGTTACCCGACCTTTGTTACTAAACTCCTCCCACAGTTTTGGTGCCAGGTGGGAGTGTGGGCCACCGTTGGAAAGCCCAGGCTTTGGAGATGGTTTTAGGCGAGTTTAGTGGAAATCAGAGACACTTTTGTTTAATAACATTTTCGGCAGAACTTATGTAGTATACGGGAGCGAAAAAAATTGCCGTTTGGGATCGAAAAGGTGTATGGAACGAAAGTTGTTCGCAGCCCCCCCAAAATGGGGGTACGGATGAGGTCAGATCCAAAATCGGAGGTCATTTAGCGGCCGAAATCGAGGTCGCCGTTTAATGAGGCACAGGGAGGTCGAGGCCCGTGATTATGGTAGTAGTAGTATTGTGATGATTGTGGTAGTAGTGATTGATGATGGTGATTATGGTAGTAGTAGTGGTGGTAGTAGTGATGGTGATTATGGTGATTACCCGGGCAACGCCGGGTACCCCTGCTAGTGTATCTAATATGAGGGAAGGACGTAATTTTATAAAGTTTAGGAGAGATATATGGTAGCTAAAGTGGATTAATTGAGATAGTCTGTAACCTTTTAATGGGTAGCTGTCCTTCCTAACATTAATAAAATCGTCTAATAGTTGCCAGCATATAATAAAAAGGATGTCGCCGGTACTGAAGGGGTTAATATACTGGTTTTTTTTGTTTTTTTTTTAAAGGGGGAAAGTAGCACCTGTTAGTCACTTATGAACCCTGGCGAGGAAGGTTTTATCTGGACTGCCTTAACCCTTTCACGTATATATGACGCAGAGGTTGCCAGATTACCAATAAGAAATAGAGTTCTCTCTCACTTATAATTACCTCTCCAAAATTAGTTTTCTGCCCACAGCTAACTCAAAGACAACTGCAGAGGTTGAAGTAGCTAAACTAAAGGTTTCTAAATACCCCTGATGGTAACAAAGGCTTTAAAGTATCCCCAATAGGCTAAAAATCACGTCATATGTCGGAGAGGGTTAAGGGGAGGGTTTTAGTTTGTTTCCTACTCCTCCAGCAATCTTAAAATTTCACCCCCTTGACCCCCTTTCAAGATAAATTTGTACATTTTTCGGTAGAAAAATGTCCCGGCCGAAGGCCGATTACACTTACATTACAGGCTCGCTATCGCTCGCCAGGATAAAATCGACACCTAATTGGCACGAAATGTCTTGCCAGAATTGGGCGGAAATTCTTAAAATCACCAAACTAATGGGGCAAACGTCTTAAAATCTCAAAAGCAATGGGGCTAGACATGAGGGAGAAAGAAGTCAAGAAAAAAGTCCCTCAAGTGGAAATCTCCCCTTAATTATGTCGGGGAATTCGCCCTGATTTTGTAATGGAAATGTATTGTGCATTGTATTATACTCTCCGCCTTTTGTTAGGGGTTACGTTTATATAAAGAATCTATAAACGTAAACCCCGAGACAAGGCAGAGAGTAATGCAAAAAGAGGAGAGACATGGCTATATTTCAGGGTATCTCTAAGGATTGTGAGTAAACTCATTGATAATGCAGGAGAAAATGAGTGATTGTGTCCTTTGTGTTTCTGCGCCATGATCAGTCAGGATCCGGGGTCAATTTCAGTCTGTGGAGATGTTTGTTCAAACCAGAATGACCAATTCTGAGGCGGGTGGGTAATTACGACGTCGATGTTCCTAGTTTGGGATCGTGTCCATGGTTGAAGTGAGTCAAAGTGACGAGTTCTTTCTGGAGAGGCCTTTTTTTTTTTTTTTTTATAGGTGTTTTTCTGAGGAGGTATACTGACCTTTCCTCCCTCCCTCCAAAACAATCTCGTCCCCCATAAAGCCCCTCCCACCTCCTCCTCCACTCCTCTCACATTCCAGACCCAACATTCCAGCTCACCCCGCCCACACTCACGGAAGGTCAAAATGGCACGGCTGTATTTCCCCTCCTCCTCCTCCTCCTCCTTCTTCTTTGGTATCTCGGAGGTGGTCTATTCTGGCTAATATTAAACGATTCTATATGGCTTAGGAAGGATCTGTGGGAATTATGAGGGTAAAGACTATCCCAATCAACCCTCGGACTTCCATATACACTTCCTAATCTGAATACAATCATCTAATAATAGCTAGAAAACTAGAAATGCGTCATTGGAGTTGGGTTAGGATAGGTTTGTTAAGTTTGAATAGAAGTTAAGCTAGGTTGGGTAAAGCTAGGTTAGGTTGGGTAAAGCTAGGTTAGGTTGGGTAAAGCTAGGTTAGGTTGGGTAAAGCTAGGTTAGGTTGGGTAAAGCTAGGTTAGGTTGGGTAAAGCTAGGTTAGGTTGGGTAAAGCTAGGTTAGGTTGGGTAAAGCTAGGTTAGGTTGGGTAAAGCTAGGTTAGGTTGGGTAAAGCTAGGTTAGGTTGGGTAAAGCTAGGTTAGGTTGGGTAAAGCTAGGTTAGGTTGGGTAAAGCTAAGTTTGGTTAGGAAACGCTAACTATATTATCATAGGTTAAATTAGTCCAGGTTAAATTAAGTTAGCTTAGTTATATGAAGTACGACAGGAATACCAATGATTTAACATTTTATATTCCTTGTGTTTATGAGAAGACGTAATTCAAGTTCACGTATTTATCAATCCGAATCTATTGAAAATTGACCGGTATAGCAATGAAGCGATACCGGTAACTGATTAATTTTAGTTGTATACCACAAGTAATTAATTTTCATCACTTTAAAACATTCTCGCTCTGTTATCAATCAACAGAAAGGTCTAAGAAAGGTTGGGCCAGGTTAGCTTAGGAGAACTTTGCGTTATCAGATGTAGTAATAAAAGATATGGTGAAATATTTAGCTACTACGATCCTATTTCTGGTGGTGGAAAGAAGGCTTCTCGTTTGCTGTTCAGCTATCGATGTATTAATATAATATGGGTGTTTACTTATTAATTAATTCGCTCTTTAAATGTTGTTTCAATATAATTCAATTACGTAGATATGTTTTCACATTAACGCAGTAATTGACAAATATAATTTAAATACACTCATAATTACATTTATGTGTATTATACAGTCAAACAAAAAATGGCAAAAAAGCAATTATCAATCTGAAGGGATCATTCAAAGCTGGTGGTTGCTGATACAATGTGAGAGTTTGTTATCAGTATTTATAGCCGCTTAACAATATTGGCATGTTCTTAGGCGGAAAATGGCTTAATTAATGCCCCAGGCCGAATCAACCAAACAGGTAAGAGCCAGGTACCGGATGTAGAGGACGGTACTGCAGGAATCAACCAAACAGGTAAGAGCCAGGTACCGGATGTAGAGGACGGTACTGCAGGAATCAACCAAACAGGTAAGAGCCAGGTACCGGATGTAGAGGACGGTACTGCAGGAATCAACCAAACAGGTAAGAGCCAGGTACCGGATGTAGAGGACGGTACTGCAGGAATCAACCAAACAGGTAAGAGCCAGGTACCGGATGTAGAGGACGGTACTGCAGGAATCAAACCAAACAGGTAAGAGCCAGGTACCGGATGTAGAGGACGGTACTGCAGGAATCAACCAAACAGGTAAGAGCCAGGTACCGGATGTAGAGGACGGTACTGCAGGAATCAACCAAACAGGTAAGAGCCAGGTACCGGATGTAGAGGACGGTACTGCAGGAATCCGGATAATGAGGGACAAATCAGCCACAATGGAATGACAAGTGATAACCGTAATTTTCATGAACCAAATAAATGCCCGAATTACATTGTATGTTGACGTCTTATTTAGGAGATTTTCAAACATTCAGATGGCAGGTCCATCACTCCATATATATATATATATATATATATATATATATATATATATATATATATATATATATATATATATATAAAGAGAGAGAGAGAGATAGATTTAATTTACCTGTGTGTACTTACTCTAGTTGTACTTACTCTAGTTGTATTGCGGGAGTGAGCATGCTCGTTATTTCCCGCCTCCTATATGAGTAGGTGTTATATGTATCGTTGGAATGGCTGTGGATGTGTGTGTAGTCTGTATTTTTAGCCAATTGGCGACATCGGAAACGAAGGCTTAGGGTGGATCTGTATGGTACCATTCTCACTATAGACGGTACCGTCTCGCCCGAAGGCTTAGGTAGCCATCAGCTTAGGTGAACCATATGATACCCATCTCGCCTTGTACCATTTTTGCCAACCCCAGATGGGACGTCACAACTTCGTCCACTTATTCCAGGTACCTATTTACAGCTAGGTGAACTGAGGCTAACACATGAAAGGAGACAAGCCCACTTTGTCTCCGCCCGGCCGGGGATTGAACCCCCGACCCCTCGTGTGTGAGACGAGAGCTCTACCTACTAGGCTACGGGCTGTGTGTGTGTGTGTGTGTGTGTGTGTGTGTGTGTGTGTGTGTGTGTGTGAGCTGCATTGATCGACTGAATGGTTAAAGGATAAACGAAAATAAATGTACGCGTATTGCTAATTGCTGGACCTCAACAGCCAAATACTTCAGAGAAATGCTGGACTCACGACCACTGAACAGAGCACAGGAAATACCACAATACCAGGAGGAGGAGGAGGAGGAGGAGGAGGAGGAGGAGGAGGAGGAGAATAGTGGGGGAGGCGAAGATGGAAGAGGAGAATAGTGGGGGAGGCGAAGATGGAGGAGGAGAATAATGGGGGAGGGGAAGAGAGAGGAGGAGGAGGAGCACGTAGAGGAGAAGAAGGATACTGGGGAAGGAGGAAGGGAAGATAAATGAGGGGATTTCTAAGGAATAGTTCGCATTTCAAAGACCTTGCAGTCCATTCCGAGGAGATACTCGAAGTGTGCAGTGTTTTACACGCATTACAGTGTGCAAAATACTATCTACTCTCTTATTGAACTGGGAAGACTTTTGAGGGTGGACGAAGTAGGGGCTGTGCAGAGAGGAGAGATATGAGGTATGAAAAAGAGAGACACATAAGGAAGGATTAAAGGAAATGAGAAGAAACAAAATAGAACAAAGCATAATTAACTGAAGACAAGAAATATTAACAAAAACTGACACACATACAGAGAGAGAGGACTAAAAAAGGGAAAGAGTGAGTTTGAAGGGCATTGGAAAGGCAATAAATCTAACAAGAACAAAGGTGCTTCATAATTACCTGTAAAGAAAGACGGTGAAGGTCAGAATTACAGTGTTGCCAATTTAGCTACTTTCCCGCTAGATCTAGAGGTATTTACTTCCATCTCGCGCCAAAGTTTTACATCTAGCGACATGAATTCTACCGATACTCTGGAGATTTGAGCCCTTTTGAGCGATATTTTATAGGTTGGGGCATTAGTATAGATATTTTTCGGCATTTATTTACTATCTAGCGGCCTTTTGAGAACGGATCTAGCGGTAATTTGTGCTATGCTTTGGTAACCCTGTGTCCGAAACAGCCGGTACAAGGGTTGGACAGGGTCAAGGTACAGGAGGTCAAACAGAAGATAGTGAAAGTAGCGGACAGTGGTATGGCTTAGCTTAAGTCCATGTATCAGGGTGAAAACCAATGCCATCATTACGAAACAGTCAGTCAGTCAGTCAGTCACAGCTGCCAGTAAGATGACAGGACCGGAAATAGAGGAAAGATGAGAAGACGGACAGACAGGGAACAAAAAGGGAGATGGGCGTGCCAGAGAGAAGATGAGACGCAGCAGGGGGTAAAATACACTCCATTAGAGTTACACTTTCACATTACTTGGCCAAAAAGAATATTATTCTTAATAGTACGTCCAAATTATTCGTACGCAACTCATTCATTCATTTTTTGTTTAAATGTATTGAAGAGGAGTGAATGTATAATACAACAAGGCAATCAGAGATGGCAGACTTCGCCCCTCTCGCGTTGTCTATCGGAGACTGCCACAAAATACTGTATGTTGGGCTGTTTAAGACACTCACTATCATTGTCCCTATTACTACCATAATCACCACTACTATCACTTATACTACCACATTCACCATCACTATTACTACAACCCATCAGGGCACCATCACTACTACCACCACAATCACCACCATCATCACTACTACTCCCATCTTCCCAATCATTACTAACACTACTACTATCACAACTACTACCACAATCACACACCTATCACTATTACTACTACCATCATCACTACTACGACTACTACTACTACCACAATCCCCCTCCCCATCACTACTACTACTACTACAACCAACTGCTACACCCAAAACACAAATGAGGAACCTCCCCAGAGTTGGGTGTGGGCGGGTTGAGGTGAGAGGGCTGAGAGTGGAGGTGAGAGGGAGGGGGGGGGGGGGGTTGACGGGAGGGGGGGGGGGGGGATAGAGGTGAGGGGGGTCAAGGTATCATGGGGTTGTATAATAATAATAATCTGGGTAAGTATCCCCGCCTCTTATCACCAGCACATATTTCTGTTGTACGTACCTGGCGGCGTACTCCTTCCGCTTTTGGGTGTGCATTTGTTTTGTGTTTTAATCGGATTCATTTTTATCCATAAGTGGCTATACACAAGCACGTGAGCGAGAGAGCGAGAGCGCGAGCGCGAGCGCGAGAGCGAGAGAGTGTGAGAGAGAGAGAGAGAGTGTGTGTGTGTGTGTGTGTGTGTGTGTGTGTGTGTGTGTGTGTGTGTGTGTGTGTGTGTGTGTGTGTGTGTGTGTTAATCCAAACTGTCATAGGTTTGAGTCTCCCCCTAGAGTATAATGAGTATATAGTGACGGTGATTTTTTTTCTTCAGGATGACTCATAAGTCATTCTGATTACAATCGTCTGGCTTCAAGAATGCAACATGATAGGCGCGGCTTTCAAAGGGATACTTTACATTTATTATGAATCTATGAATTCCAAGAGAAAAAGGAAACATCCATATATACAGTATGGTGACCGGTCAACTCAACCAGTAGACCATTTCAACCAGTAGCTCTCAACCAGTACCAAATCAACCAATACGGTTAGGTTAGGTAAGGTTAGGTTAGGTTAGTACTATATTTTGGCACTGATTTGGTTGGTCTGGGTTAATTTGGCACTGGTTGAGAGCTACTGGTTGAAATGGTCTACTGGTTGAGATGACATGGAACCATATATACTGTATACATATACGTGCTATACATTTACCTCCCTACTTATTTGATATGTGTTATTAGTATAAAATGATTATACTGAATTTGTTTTATATTAAAAAGACGTTACTATGTTTGTCGTAAGCGTGAATAAAAATATGCCAAACAGCGCCTTTACGACTACCTACCGACTCCTTGATGGCATTCCTGCTCTCTCTCTCTCTCTCTCTCTCTCTCTCTCTCTCTCTCTCTCTCTCTCTCTCTCTCTCATTAACCCCTTCAGGATTGTGACGCCTTTTACAGTTAATTTTGGCTATTATTAGACAACTTTATGCAGTTTCGGAAGGACCTCTAGGAATCTAAGGGGTTAAAACCACCTCAATGTATGCCCCCAGACTTCCCACAGAACCTTCCAAAGCTTAATCTAATCTTCTAATGGTAGCAAAAATAAACTGCTAAAGCTCTTCATAGTCCTCAATTGGTTAAGGGGAGGTTTCCACTAGAGGGATTTTTTTTCGAACTTCCTTCTACCTCATGTTTAGCCCCATTGCTTTTGAGATTTTAAGACGTTCGCCCCATTAGTTTGACGATTTTAAGAACTTTCGCCCCATTTATGTCACTTTTAAGACCTTTCATGCCATTTAGGTGTCGATTTTTTCCTGGCGAGCGATAGCGAGCCTGTAATTTAAGAGGAACCGGCCTTCGGCCGGGAAATTTTTCTACCGAAAAATGTACAAATTTATCTTGAAAGAGGATCAAAGGGAGTGTAATTTCAAGCTTGATGGAAGTCTAGGAAACGCACTAAAAACCTCCCCTTAATACATCTACAGATCTACATTCAGTACAGCAAGGTTGTGTAATAATAATAGAATAAAATAAAGTAATAATAGAGGGTACTAATATACAAAACAATACAAGATAAAATACGAGACACCTATACAAGTCTACGGAATATCCTTGTAATATTCTACAGCGGCTGGTCGCTCTTATGACCCCGTAATTGGGCAAAGCAATATTAATAACCGGTACTTCATTGACCCCGTATTTGGGCAAAGTAATATTAATAACCGGTACTTCATTGACCCCGTAATTGGGCAAAGTAATATTAATAACCGGTACTTCATTGACCCCGTATTTGGGCAAAGTAATATTAATAACCGGTACTTCATTGACCCCGTATTTGGGCAAAGTAATATTAATAACCGGTACTTCATTGACCCCGTAATTGGGCAAAGTAATATTAATAACCGGTACTTCATTGACCCCGTAATTGGGCAAAGTAATATTAATAACCGGTACTTCAGACATATCAGGCATGGCTATATGAAGACAAGGACATGGCAATTTACCCTCAGCTGAAATTATACCTAGACTACATAGTTATTATTTGTCTCGGTGACCTTTTTTTGTTAATAACCCATCAATTATTAGTAACACAATAACATGGGAAAGAAAACGCAGACATTTTGAAATAATAAGTGAGGAGAACTGCCGACGTATGTGACTATTTAATAAAGAAAAGTGTACACAGAGAGTACATATAGGTTAATAAAAGTGTACACAGAGTAAATATAGGTTAATAAAAGTGTACACAGAGAGTACACATAAGTTAATAAAAGTGTACACAGAGTAAATATAGGTTAATAAAAGTGTACACAGAGAGTACACATAAGTTAATAAAAGTGTACACAGAGTAAATATAGGTTAATAAAAGTGTACACAGAGTAAATATAGGTTAATAAAAGTGTACAGAGTAAATATAGGTTAATAAAAGTGTACACAGAGTAAATATAGGTTAATAAAAGTGTACACAGAGTAAATATAGGTTAATAAAAGTGTACACAGAGAGTACATATAGGTTAATAAAAGTGTACACAGAGTAAATATAGGTTAATAAAAGTGTACACAGAGAGTACATATAGGTTAATAAAAGTGTACACAGAGTAAATATAGGTTAATAAAAGTGTACACAGAGTAAATATAGGTTAATAAAAGTGTACACAGAGTAAATATAGGTTAATAAAAGTGTACACAGAGTAAATATAGGTTAATAAAAGTGTACACAGAGTAAATATAGGTTAATAAAAGTGTACACAGAGTAAATATAGGTTAATAAAAGTGTACACAGAGTAAATATAGGTTAATAAAAGTGTACACAGAGTAAATATAGGTTAAAAAGTGTACACACAGTAAATATAGGTTAATAAAAGTGTACACAGAGTAAATATAGGTTAATAAAAGTGTACACAGAGTAAATATAGGTTAATAAAACAACAGAGCGGTTATACTTAGGGTTAAAAGAGACTAGTGTGAATTTAATCAGGGCAAATTGAGGTGAACATAAACATATATATTATTTAGGACTGTGAGAAGCGTGAGGACAGGAAGATGAGGGAGAGAGAGTATGTGTGAGTATGTGTGTGTGTGTGTGTGTGTGTGTGTGTGTGTGTGTGTGTGAACGTGCGTATGTACTTAATTGTTGATTGTTAAGTGCTATATACAGTATACAGTACGTGTTTGTGTGTATATGTACTGTGTGTGTGTGTGTGTGTGTGTGTGTGTGTGTGTGTGTGTGTGTGTGTGTGTGTGTGTGTGTGTGTGAACGTGCGTATGTACTTAATTGTTGATTGTTAAGTGCTATATACAGTATACAGTACGTGTTTGTGTGTATATGTACTGTGTGTGTGTGTGTGTGTGTGTGTGTGTGTGTGTGTGTGTGTGTGTGTGTGTGTGTGTGTGTGTGTGTGAACGTGCGTATGTACTTAATTGTTGATTGTTAAGTGCTATATACAGTATACAGTACGTGTTTGTGTGTATATGTACTGTGTGTGTGTGTGTGTAGTATTCTTAGCTACAGCATATACAGATGGATGTGTGTGTGTGTGTGTGTGTGTGTGTGTGTGTGTGTGTGTGTGTGTGTGTGTGTGTGTGTGCATCAGTGTTATTCTTAGCTACAGCATATACAGATGTGTGTGTATGTGTGTGTGTGCATCAGTGTGTTATTCTTAGCTAGAGTTATATACAGATGTGGAGCAGGTGACGTCTCTGTCCCAGAATGTCCGACCTCTACAATACCTTAATTAATATTGTCATGACTACCTTATGTTACCTGTCTCCCATATATCTCTCTCTCTCTCTCTCTCTTTACTGTCCTTTTCTTCCACTGCCTTAGTCTATGTGAATATATCATCTACCCGTATTTTTAAAGACGGATCACCTCGTTGGGCCCAAATGATCTATGTGGTCAGAGTATATAAGTAATTTCCTGTGTCAAACAACCCTTCTACATGTATAAATGGGAAGGCAAATTTAAATGGAGGGGTATCTTTTACTCTCTATCACTCTCACTTTCTCTCACTTTCTCACTCTCTCTCACTCTCTCTCTCTCTCTCTCTCACAATACACTACAGGAGGTCAAGGAACCACCACATCAGTCAAGGGTAGTTCCGCTGTAAAACCCAAAACTATGAGGTAATTAGAGAGAGAGAGAGAGAGAGAGAGAGAGAGAGAGAGAGAGAGAGAGAGAGAGAGAGAGAGAGAGAGAGAGAGAGAGAGAGAGAGAGAGAGAGAGAGAGAGAGAGAGAGGGTCAATTATATAACACAACCATTTCCGTTCTCTATTCATCCCAGCCTTCTCATACAGCTTACTGTATGTAGACAGAGTTAAACAGAGAACCTATTAACCCCCTTCACCACCATGACGTCATGTTCATCATAGTCTGGTTACCTTTAGACGATTTTCTTTTTAGTTTATAATCTACCTCTACGACTTAAATGGGTAAATACAATCTCAATAAACCCTCTTAATAACATAGGTCCTTCTTAAACTGCATAACATCGTCTAATTTTAGCCAGAATCAAAGGTAAGAAAGCGTAATGGTGCTGAAGGGGTTAAGAAGAAACCCGAGTTGCCTAAAAGAGTTGGTGGTAATAGTGGTGGTGTGACTCCCCCCTGAAACTCCCCAGGACCCCAGGTGGTGAAGGAAGGGCTTGTGGCCTGATTATTATACCGTAGTGGCCTTGTTGGCCAGGGGGTACAGTCGGCGTCAAGATTACCCCAATATTTATGTGCTTATATATTTATCTATTTATTATCTTTTTAGTTTCATCCCTAGACCTCCATCAAGCTTTTAAAAACATCCCCAAATTCCCCCTGCTAGATAATTTTTTGCATTTTTCGGTAGAAAAGTGTACCTTCAATACTCGTGTCCCGTCTTCACTACTTAAATGTTATATGCCTTTCTTAGTATTAAGGTACACACACACACACACACACACACACACACACACACACACACACACACGCACACACACATTTTCATCTTTAAATAAACAAGAATTATCGTACATACATTTCAAACTAATCTATTTCAAAGTGACCATTCAGATATACAGACACGGCATAAGCAGAAAGCCCGGAGACCGTATTACTTGCTATAATACGGTGACTAACAAACACGAGTATATGAGGCATATGCAAGATTCCTGAGTGAAGTCTGTATATATATATAATTTGATATCATTGCTAACTATCTCATACCGAACGAATTTTAACCGAGTCGATTTGTGAAAGAGGACTTACATTATTGTCCACGTTTCAAAGAGAACAATTTAATTATATTTATCAAGAATACACATGTCATTTCCTATTGCTACAAACTACAATTTTATATACACTAAATTTCCAAAACAATCCAGAGAAACGTTTCCCCAAGCAAACCACTGGCGTCACACTTCCTCTCTCAATGGTTCTGACTATCTCTTCTATCATTTAATATTAATATATATATAAATATTAATATATATATAAATAAACATAAACAAGTAATAGTTGTGTATGTTTGTGACCTAGGTATCAATTGTGTGTGTGTGTGTGTGTGTGTGTGTGTGTGTGTGTGTGTGTGTGTGTGTGTGTGTGTGTGTGTGTGTGTGTGTGTATAATACTTACCTTTCTGTCGTTCAAACACGTCACACACCACAGAGGCGGCCTTCTATAACACTTACCTAGAAAGAAGAACACACAAATTAGTATGCTATATCAAAACTGCAGGGTCACATATAAGACATCTCTAATTTAGGGGGTTGTCAGTTTCATAAATAGTTTTTATTTATTTATTTATTTATTATTATTATTATTTTTTATTTTTTTTTTTTTTTTTTTTTTTTTAACCAAACTCCGTAATTCCCGAGAAGGGGTGGCCATGCACATTAGGCGTTTGTCACTAATCGCTAGGTCAAGTTGCCTGGGCTTGTCATCTACCAATAACATTTTGACAGTACGGCTTCGATCCGCCGACCCTTTGATCAGCAGCCGACGCTCTACTGGCGATGCCACGGCTCTTAATACACATATGTCAATGTTAATAATATTTATGATATCGATCTTAACACCAATAACTCCCCAAATGAAATTAATAAAACCATGCGATCATCCCAGGATTCGAACCCAGAACACCACATACATAACTTACACGCTCTAACCATTACACCATCAAGACAGTTAAAGATACCAGTATTACCGGTACTAATCTATTTGTGCTAGTATTATTCTTTGCCAAGGGAAGTGGTGGATTTTCTCTCGTGCTACAACCTTCCAAAATATTAGTTTCCCTCCCAACGACAAGGGCTTCTTCGTTTTCTATGTAATATTAAGAGCACGATATTTATTAAAGGGGCCCACCTCGCTTTTTTTTTTATCTTTCTCTCCTTTTCTCTCTTTCCCTGGCTTGTATCCATTCGGCTCCATTCAACTGTTTTAAGACGTTTATCCCCATCCAGGTGTCGATTTCTTCCTGGCGAGCGATAGCGAGCCAGCATTGTATGGAGAAATCCGGCTTTGCCGGAGACATTTTTCTATTGACAAATTTAGCTTGTGTCAAAACAAATATATATATATGCTGGCTCGCTACCGCTCGCCAGGAAAATATTGACACCTGGATGGGGGTAAACGTCTCAGATCAGATATCTTCAGATCTGATCTGATCTGAAGAGAACAAAAGCGAGGTGGGGTCCCTTAAGCACAATATCATAATAACAAGACGTCGGACCAGATAGTGTTAAGGCCAACTCAACTCGGTACAGAAATCCCATATAATGTATTCTGGGATGACTAATACGTTGTTCTGAACACAAATACGCATGTCCCGACCAGGGTTCGAACTTAGAACATCACGGTTGATGTTCCATTATTCGAACTGTGGAGTGGTGGAAAGAAGTATTTCTACTAATATATATATATATATATATATATATATATATATATATATATATATATATATATATATATACACAAACAATCTTGTGTCTTCACGTCCGAGTTCGCCTTTTAACACGAACAAGAAACAATCTAAATAAAGCCCCCCAGTAAACTAATCACTATCATTGGTAGTATCAATTAGATTTTGCAAATTAAATTATTTGTATTACTTGAGGTACAACCAGGAGACAAAATAATATATACAATTAAACAAAGACCACACGTAAAAACCCATTAACTGAGGCGTTGGTTGAAGTGACACTGATACCCAAACCCGTTCAATATTTACCTTGAAATTATCCCCCTAATATGGTAGCAGACTATTAAGGGGAGGTATTTAGTTGATTCCCTAAACTTCCATCAACCTTAAAATTACTCCCCCTTGAGTCCCTTTCAAGATAAATTTGTACATTTTTCGGTAGAAAAATGTCCCGGCCGAAGGCCGGTTCCTCTTAAATTACAGGCTCGCTATCGCTCGCCAGGATAAAATCGACACCTGAATTGCACAAAAGGTCTTAATATGGGGTGAAAGTTCTTAAAATCGCTAAACTAATGGGGAAAACGTTTTATAATATCAAAAGCAATGGGGCTAAACATGAGGGAGAAAGGGGTCAAGAAAAAAAATCCCTCAAGTGGAGATCTCCCCTTAACCCCCTTAAGAGTCTGCACCAGATGGTTTACTTTTTGGCTGATTTTTGTGCATGTATTCATTATTTTTCTAGTTTCCTCCCTAGACCTCAATCAAATTAAAAAAAAAAAACACTCATTAGCCCCTTCTAGATTAATTTGTACATTTTTCGATAGAAAAATTTCCCAGCCCAAGGCCGCTTCTTCCAACATTACAGGCTCACTATCGTTCGCCAGGGGAAAAAAACATCGACACCTAAATAGCACGAAAGATCTAAATATTGACGAGGAAATGGGGCGAAAGGTCTTAAAATCGACTAACTAATGGGGCAAACATCTTAACACTAATGGGGCTAAACATGGGGGAGAAAGTGGTCCAGACAACCGGCCCATTATCCCCCCTTACATACCAGTGATACCACCAACATTATCTCTCAGTGGGGGGAAGGGGGGGGGGGGGGCAATTTTTAAGGGGTACGTGTTTGTAGAAATGGTGTTGGTATTATTTATCATAGTAATTATTATATCAATGGTAATTTAAATATCAATCATGTATATTTACTATTTTATCTTTCATCCTCCTCTTGATCATTGCTCTCGTTTTATCATTAAATTATTATCATCATAATGATTACTCCTAGCTTTTCCTACGCCTGCTCCTACTCATCCCCCTTTCTCTCTCTCTCTCTCACACACACAATGATTTTACTCATCTATTAAAATGATCTCTTCTAATAGTCTGGTACACACATGTAGTTTAGCTTGTCCGAGAACCATACACTGCCCTGTGTGTGTGTGTGTGTGTGTGTGTGTGTGTGTGTGTGTGTGTGTGTGTGTATGTGTGTGTGTGTGTGTGTGTGTGTGTGTGTGTGTGTGTGTGTACTTACTCTAGTACTTACAGATGTGTGTGTATTGCGGTGTGTGTGCATGCTCGTTATTTCCCGCCTCCTATATGTGTAGGTGTTATATGTATCGTTGGAATGGCTGTGGATGTGTGTGTAGTGTGTATGTGTGGAATTGGCGACATCGGAAACGAAGGCTTAGGGTGTGTGTGTGTGGTACCATTCTCACTATGTACCGTCTCGCCCGAAGGCTTAGGTAGCCATCAGTTAGGTGTTTGTCTCCGCCCGGCCGGGGGATTGAACCCCCGACCCCTCGTGTGTGAGACGAGAGCTCTACCTACTAGGCTACGGGCTGTGTGTGTGTGTGTGTGTGTGTGTGTGTGTGTGTGTGTGTGTGTGTGTGTGTGTGTGTGTGTGTGTGTGTGTGTGTGAACTAGGGAAGCACTTGAAGAAGACAGAGCAAAAGGTACCGGTAGATAAAAATATAAAAGACATAGCCTACAATAAAACTGTAAAGGAACACGGACAGACAAAATGGATAGAATGATCAATAAATAAACAGGTAAATATATAAGACGAAGGAGAAGGGTTGCACGGAAGAGGTGGAGGGTTGGCTGGCATGGGATCTACGCATTCGAAACCCGTTTAACATGATCCTGATGTCTGATGCTGCCTGCCTGTCTGCTTGACCTGTCTGTTCTGCCTGTATCTACCTGACCTGTCTGTTCTGGTGACGGGGACGAGATCTGATACATCGCTTCAGTGCCAAACGAACCTATTGGTCTACGTTCAGTGACGGACAATAGTCTCGTACACACGCCTGCCCTATACAGTATATGGTAATATTAGATCAAATTGCGACGGTGAACAATATTTGAGGGAAAACACTTATTTATTTCAATATAATTCATTAGGGTGCCAAAATTGTTAAATAAAACTATTACTACTTTACATTGATATTGAACGTGGTTGCTTGAACTGCGCTGGATTTGTGTTAGTTAAAATAGGAATTCAGAGGCTATCAACCCTATTGGATTATTAAGCCATCACACCTAAAGTCAAGAATACCGGTAACGTGAGGACAGGAGTCCCTTTTCGAGAATTCGTCCTTTGTGCGCTGGACCCTCCGCTATATTCATATATATATTATATATATATTATATATATATTATATATATATTATATATATATATATATCAAGTACGCTTTCAAGAATTAAATCTAGGTTGCTTTGTCTCCGTTTACATTATAGACAACGAACGTCTCATCTGTTCATAAATACGGCTGCCAAAGAGTAGCCTACTATGTTAGCAAAGCTCAAGTACTTTAATAGATGTGCTGGTCAAACAATTGTAACATCCAACATACAGTATAGCAATATTGGTGTCTATAATTGCACAGCAGATCATAACATTTGTTTCTGACTGTTTCAATCATCTCGTTTACTTGTTTGTACTCTTCACGTACCCACGAACGATTGTCTTAGACTTTGGAACAACATTTTCGCAATCCACAAATATAATGCGCTCATCGAAACCTGCCTGTTAAGTTTTGTTTTCTACAGGATATAATTATTTAACGCTTCCAAACAGTCTGTATTTGTCTTTGATTGTTTGATAGCCTAAATCAACCACATCTAACTTTCAAAATCCCATTACTACTCTCTAAATCTAACGTATCTCGGTGCATAAGTTTGTCTGTCTTTGTCTAGCAACTTTTGACGGTATGTCTAATTTGTCTTTTCTCTCTAATTCTGCTTTTGATTCGGCTTGATATTTGTAAAGAAAAACAAGGAAAGACAATACACGACACGGGAAAACAAGAAAAGACAAAACAGGCGAAGGGAAAACAAAGGAACACAAACACACAAGAAGGGAAAACAAAGAAAGACAAACACACGCGAAGGGAAAACAAAGAAAGACGAAACAAGAGAAGGGAAAACAAAGGAACACAAACACACAAGAAGGGAAGAAAACAAGACACGCGAAGGGAAAACAAGCAACAACAGGAGAGGAGGTGGTGTTTGGTGGGAGTGTGGGAAAACAAGGAAAGACAAATCACGAGAAGGGAAAATAAGCAACAACAGGAGAGGAGGAGGAGGTGTCCGGTGGTGGAAACTGTTAGAGTGGTGGTGATAATGTTGAAGGTTCTCATGGGAGGGGGTCACAGCCTTCCCATCACGATATTGATAGAGGGGGGGGGGGTCTCTCTCTCTCTCTCTCTCTCTCTCTCTCTCTCTCTCTCTCTCTCTCTCTCTCTCTCTCTCTCTCTCTCTCTCTCTCTCTCTTCTTTCTTTCTCTCTTCTCTTGTTTCTCATTTTTTTTGCTCTCTCTCTCTCTTGTTTTTTTGTTTTTTTTGCGCTCTCTCTCTGAATGTCATAATATCTCACTCTCTATCAAGATCGGCATATTGTTGTATTTCTTTGTTTACCTTTTAGCACAAGCCCCCAACACTCAGAGTAACGTTACGGCTGAAGGACATGCAGATACAAAAGAAGATCTTACACACAATGGTTAAAAGTAATAAGCCATGTTAAATGCTAAGGAAATTAAAGAAACCATACATATTGTCAAACTACACAATAGTTTATATAAGTTACCCTTTAATTCCAAATGCATGGGGTTGTATTCTTCTTTTAAGGGGAGGTTTCCACTTGAGGGATTTGTTTTCGAACTTCCTTCTCCCTCATGATTAGCCCCATTGCTTTTGAGTTTTTAAGATGTTCACCCCATTAGTTTGGCGATTTTAAGAACGTTCGCCCGATTTCTGTCAATTTTAAGACCTTTCGTACCATTTAGGTGTCGATTTTTTCCTGGCGAGCGATAGCGAGCCTGTAATTTAAGAGGAACCGGCCTTCGGCCGGGACAATTGTCTACCGAAAAATTTACACATTTATCTTGAAAGGGGGTCAAGGGGGTTTAATTTTAAGCTTGATGGAGGTCTAGGGAATAAACTAAATTCCTCCCCTTAACTAACGTATAAGTCTTCTCTCTCTCTACAATATCTCTTTTGAATAATATATTTTAATTATTTTCCCCGTTTCGTCTCATTCACTCATATATTCTTTGTTCTCTCTTCTCATATTTCTCCTCTCTTTCTTCTCTCTCCTCTTATTATCTTTCTTCTCTTGCTTCTCTCTCCTCTTATTATTTGTCCTCTCTTGCTTCTCTCTCCTCTTATCTTTCCTATCTTACTTCTCTCTCCTCTTACTATCTTTCTTCTCTCTCCTCTTATTATCTTTCCTCTCTTACTTCTCTCTCCTCTTATTATCTCCTCTCTTACTTCTCTCTCCTCTCTTGCTTCTCTCTCCTCTTATTATCTTTCCTCTTGCTTCTCTCTCCTCTTATTATCTTTCCTCTTGCTTCTCTCTCCTCTTACTATCTTTCCTATCTTACTTCTCTCTCCTCTTATTATCTTTCCTCTCTTGCTTCTCTCTCCTCTTATTATCTTTCCTCTCTTACTTCTCTCTCCTCTTATTATCTTTATCTTATTATCTCCCCTTTACTCACTCCCACAATATTACGCTGTTTATCGCCGAATTGTATCATATATTTCCATGCATCAATACTGAAATCCACCTAATCCCTTCATACTAAAATAATCGCATTAACCCTTTTTGTACCGGTGATGTCTTTTACATTTGATTTCAGCTACGTTTAGACGATTTTATGAAGCTTAGGAAGGATATATGGTAGCTAAAAGGATTAATTGAGAGAGTCTGTAGCCTTCGAATGGGTAGACGTCCTTCCTAAGCTGAATACAATCGTCCAATAGGTGGCAGAATATAATGAAAAGGACGTCACCGGTACTGAATGGGTTAAAACATCCACCTATATTACCTTAAGGGGTTAGTGGGTGTTTTTGGTCCATATATCTATATATTTTTATTTTATAGACCTCCATCAAGCTTTAAAAAAAGATAAATGTGTACATTTTTCGGTAGAAAAATGTCCCAGCCGATGGCTGATTCCTCCTATAATTACAGGCTTGCTATCGCTCGCCAGGAAAAAATCGACACCTAAATGGCACGAAAGATCTATATATTGACAACGATATGGGGCAAAAGGTCTTATAAATCACCAAACTAATGAAAAACAAACGTCTTCAAATCTAAAAGGCAATGAATGGGATTAAACCTGAGAGACCAAACAACTATACCTTTCCCTTTATGTATGTCTTTTGTAACCCTTTCTTGCCCCCCCCCCCCCCCCAACTTTCTTCCGGGTATTTTCTTTGGCGGCAACTATCTTCAGACACACAATCTCTCTCTCTCTCTCTCGGGACTTTCTCTCGCTCTTCATCGGTCGCCCAATCCAGTCACTCAAAAATTAATAAGACCATCATTCGCACAAAGGTATGAACACAAGGGACCCAGATTATTATTATATGAGTACACACACGGGTAAATATTGGCGATCTCACTTTCACTTTCGCGCTCTCTCTCTCTCTCTCTCTCTCTCTCTCTCAAGCGTCAATGTATAGTATGATCACCTTCAGTCTGTTATTATTGCAAGTAGACATATAACAATATTGCAATGCACTGTATTCTTTCATTTATATTGTCTCTCTCTACCTCTACCCCCGTTCCCCTCTCTCTCTCTCTCTCTCTCTCTCTCTCTCTCTCTCTCTCTCTCTCTCTCTCCTCATATAGGCTAATGTGCTTCTCTCATTCATTATAGGTAGGCCAGAAATTGTAACTCCTTTCCTCTGTAACTCAAAACGGGCTAGAGCAAATGAGCTGTTAATTGCCACACCTATTCCCTGGCCGACTCTTGCCAAATAGTGAAAATAACAATTCGATTACGCTAGTAGGCTATTTGAGTTACAGTGGTTAGGAATCACAATGTCTAGCCCCCCTAAAATGAACGGACTATAGTTAACAATATACGGTACTCATGTTAATGTAACCTAGTCTGTCATTGGTGCCACTGAAAATATCAAAATAATATATTAAAAAAAAAAAAAAAAAAAAAAAAAAAACACCCACCCACCCCCACATACACAATAGGGATGGGTGTGCACAGTTATCACAATAAAGGGAGACTGAAGGGAGATTCACTCGACTACATTTTCCGGCAACTTGTGATCGACATATTTGAAGGCACCATTTGGGGACCGTTCTGCAGGGCTACAGTATCGGGAACTGAAGAAACATGGCTTTAGGGGGCAGTATGCTAAAACAATATCAAATTAAAAACAATGAGGGAGAGGGGGGTCCAGAAAAACTAACCCTCCCCCGTTAACCCTGTAAGGAGTAACTGAAGCCTGACTAATGAATGGGCCAACCTCTGAGTCGTGACCAGGGAACAATATGGCGGGGGAGGGGGGGTGGGGGGGGGGACTCCTATTGGATCGTATTCTTAAACTGGGGGGAAGCGTCTTGCTATTCCCATACCCAACCAAAGACAAGAGATCAATACGGTGAGCGTTTTTTTTTTCTTCATTAATTAGTAACCCATCAGGAAAAAAAATAAAAATACAAGTGGCTAGACCTGGAGTGTATATATATATTAAATCGTTTGGGGTCCAGGGGGTCAAGATGTTGACAAGAACATTTATCCCTAGCTTTAAAAAGTGATATTTTTAACCTATGGAAGGACGCCGTAGTGCTAAGTGTGATCGACTTTGTTGTTCTTGATTTTCTTCTTGTTGGGAATCAGAGCTGGCAGGTGGAAACGATTTGTCGCCGTATGTTTTCAGATTTTCACCTATAATTTCGGGTGGTAATAAATATTGCCACTTAAAATCCTGTTCCCGTGAGAGCCAAAACAGCATCTGCGAAATATGCGCCGTCTCATGTTTTGCGAGTAGTCGTTCTTGTTTTGAGAGAACTTCATGTCATCCAGTTTCTCAAAGCCAACTATTTATGTGTAGCCTATATTATAAACAAAGCTATACATTTGTTCTAATAAACCTTGTATCTTCAACAATCACGTCGTCAGTTACCATAGCCATGTAATTGTCAAGACAGTATTATTCAACATATGTTATTGATGTATAGGCTACATAATAACATGGAACAATATCAGATTTGAGTAAAATTCTATAATATTGTACATTATAGGCAGTTTTCTTGAGCGCAGATGATAAATATTTACCTTGCTTAACCCATTGACTGCGGGAGATGTTCCGGAATGCCATGGCAATTTACAGGTTTTTAAAGCCTCTTAAAGCCCGTAGAATCGAGTGCGAGGGAGCAGGAGCGTGACAGGCCACCCATCCTTCATCCAGCCAGCCGGCCGGAGCACTGAGGAGTATGAGCCATACTCTCGCTAGATATACAGCACTGCCAAAGGCAAATGTAGCAAGACATTAGCGATAATTGCTCATTTTAGCTGATGTGTATGGTAGCGCTGCGGGTGAAGCATGTGAGCTACGAAGCTCGTTTTGGTGTAATTTTTGAAGATATTTTCTCCTAGTTTTTGGCTGAATAAATTTAATTTCATTCAGACATTTGCTTAATCAATCAGGAGTGCCTGAATGAGCCCTAATATGGCGGAAATATGCCCGCAGCGTAAGTGTTAATTTACCCTTACATATTTAATATAATCTAAAACAGTGGTTCTTATCCAGGGGGGCACGCCCCCTAGACAATGCTAGGTGGGGCGTGGGGTAATCAAAGTTCAAAATAGGGCTTGGCCATTCAAATGCATACAGGGTAATTGCAAAGATATATATAAATAAGAAACTTTGATAGGAAATATTCACAACCGTCATTCCGAGCAACCACATGTAGTGTCGACATAAAACCATTACCGGTAATTAGTTTTAATCCTTGCATGCAG
>CM064554.1:1865630-1890126 GCA_032716605.1 Paralithodes platypus
CCGTTCTCCCTCACGCTTAGCCCCATTAGTTTTCAGATTTTAAGACGTTCGGTCTATTAGATTATTCCATTTAGGTGTCGATATTGTCCTGACGAGCGATAGCGAGTCTATATTTTAGGAAGGAACATTTTTCTACCGAAAAAATTTACAAATTTATCTAGATGGGGATCTTGGGGATGTTTTGGCGACGATTTTATGCAGTTTAAGAAAGATCTGTGGTAATGAAAATGGTTAAGTGAGATAGTTTGAAGCCTGTTTTTTTTTGTTTTTTTTTAATATATAAATAAAATAGATAGGACAGTTCAACATCTTTGTTGGAGGCCCTTTTTAACCTGAATAAAATCGTGTAATAGTAGCCAGCATAAAGTAAAAAGGACGGCACCGGTACTGAAAGGGTTAATAGCCGAATTATAATGTAAAACTTGCAAAATAAACAAACCAAAACGTATACGAACACAGTAAAAAGACAAAACAACTAATCCAAATCGTTATGT
Source organism: Paralithodes platypus (assembly GCA_032716605.1). NCBI lineage: Eukaryota > Metazoa > Arthropoda > Malacostraca > Decapoda > Lithodidae > Paralithodes > Paralithodes platypus. The sequence continues at coordinate 1,866,125 of CM064554.1, forward strand.
GGAAACAACGCTCAAGTTAATCTGGTTCCCAAGCAAACTAATCGCACACATAACAACGCACTATCGTCACGTTCAAGGAATTAGTCAATTTGGGAAGTTGGGGACGTTCTGGTAAATTTTACTAGACTCTGCATGAATAAAGAAGCTACAATTAGTGTCAAAATGTTCTACTAAAATCAAATTTGCAGCTTGATAAGACATTTACAATAGTATAAAATACAAATGGCTATCACTAACGATAGTGCTATCGGGTAGGTACCTGTAAGCATAGCATGCCTCAAGTGACCCCTAACAATTACTCCCCTACTAATAACCTGCATTTATTGTACAAATAAACTAAGGAAATCACAAAAGCAAGCAATTGATACTATCGACAATGAATAGATACAGTATAATAAATAACAATATTTGAAAATATGAAGAAGGCACAATAGATTTAAACAAAAGAGTGCGCTTTTAACAAGAACAATTAATTATACAAATTAATAATAACAATAGAAAAAGATAAACATTAATACATACAGACAAAAAGTAAGCAGAGGTTATAATACAAACTTCAAGTTAATAATGCTTGATTAAAATTATTGATATACAATTTTAAAATCTAGTACAGTCACAATAATTAACCTTAAAAAGAATAACATTTATGTAACAATTTACTTGCAACAAAACCTCTGTCTACTAAGAGTCTGTATAGTAACCTAGCTCTATCCCAAAAAGTCTTCTACTCTGGTACAAATTTTACAAAAACTTATTAGCTGGGAATAAAAACAATTATAAGTTATTTTACTATCGATATTACTATTAGGGAAAGCAAAGTTTATTACGGTAAAATTAAAATCGTCAACTTTGTGGTACATTTTAAGTGTGCACTGTTCATTAACAATCTGTATATTTATATCAAGAACATTTTCAACTTGATCATTTACGTTACCTGTGTGAGGGGGATGGAATTTGGATACATTTGTTTAGCGACTTGATAATTAGGATGGCGAGATAGTAATTTACCATCAACTGCGAAAACAAAAAGTATAGTGCCTAGGAATATAGGATTGCCCGATGACCCTGACCTTTCCCATAAGCCTGTAACAGAGAGGAGAGCCGGTGTAAAGTGTTTGTTATGGAAAAGCAAACACGGAGAAGGTTCAGGCTCACGATTACCAGGCTGTTTAGTCGGTTTGTTCCACTTGTATAGGTTAGTTTAGTTCACCTCATTGGGCATATCTAGCCTTTGTATTTCTCTCTCTCTGTCTGAGAGAGAGAGATTATAAAATATACTTTTTGCATAATTTTGTCTCTTAAATTCATCAACAGCTAGTCCAGTTTCCGGTATCAGTGTGAAAGATCCCAGATTTGTTTTTCGCCAGAAAAATGCTGATCATCAAAAGTCACACAAGTGGATGATAAAAGCACTCGTGTGATACCGGCTTAACCCTCAAGGGATTCAGAGAAAATGGGAAAGGACATGATACACTATTTATTTATTAACTCCAACAAGAATTAATCTTAATTAAAAACGACTATTAAACTAAAATGTATAGACACAACTGCCAAGGAGAGAGATGAACCTAAAATAAACAAAGATTGTGATATTTAAAAAAAATAAATAAAAATCAAAAGATGAACAATTGAAGGCTTACATTCACCTATGTGGAGTTTGCTATATATATATATACATAAGACAGAGAGGGAGGAGAGGGTGAGACGCAACCATAGGAAGTCGTCGTTAAGCTCCGTTTCCAGAGAACTTCAATGCGCATATCTTTTGCTAACCCGGCACGTGTACGGCTTCCTTCTGGGAAATTGATGTTGTTGTTGTGGGCTAAGGCTTCTTTACTGTTACAGCTTAGCCGACCTCTAACTGGGGCTTCCTTATGGTTTCCTTTACCACTGTCATTATCAGCTTCTAGGTATTATGTCTATTATACATTTGACCATTTAACGACAATAGTTTATTTCGATTATGGAAGAGAGAGAGAGAGAGAGAGAGAGAGAGAGAGAGAGAGAGAGAGAGAGAGAGAGAATGTTATGAATAATATCAGAGGGTCTTACTCAGCTTAAACAAAACCTTCAGAAATCAAAGCGGTAAGTATTGGTCATCCTCCTTTCCAGACTTCGGCGAAACTTCTTCTATTGCACTAGACATATCCTAAGCCTTCGATAGAGTCTAGCACAAATACTTTCTTTCTAAACTATCCATTGGTTTATATCCCTCTACCTGTGCCTTCATATCCAATTTCCTTTCTGGCCGTTCCATAGCTGCGGTTGTGGAAGGCCATCACTCACTTCCTCAATCTACCAACTCCAGTTTTCCTCTCGGTTCTGTCCTAGCTCCAGTTATATGTCTAATATTAATTAATGATCTTCTCAACTATATATATACCTCTTAGTCCTATCCACTCATATATACCAATGACTCTAACCTACAATATTTAACTAGCTTTCCTTAAGGGGAGATCTCCACTTGAGGGATTGTTTTCTTGACCCCTTTCTCCCTCACGTTTAGCCCCATTGCTTTTGATATTATAAAACGTTTTCCCCATTAGTTTAGCGATTTTAAGAACTTTCACCCCATATTAAGACCTTTCGTGCCATTCAGGTGTCGATTTTATCCTGGCGAGCGATAGCGAGCCTGTAATTTAATAGGAACCGGCCTTCGGCCGGGACATTTTTCTACCGAAAATGTACAAATTTATCTTGAAAGGGACTCAAGGGGGTGTAATTTTAAGCTTGATGGAGGTCTAGGGAACAAACTAAATACCTCCCCTTAATGACCCTCCATGCAGTCATTTCAAAATCCACGTGATGAGGTCACCTACTATCTTCTGACCTATCAACTGTTGCCAATTGACCACTTGCGAGTTGCGGGCTATAATGGAAGTTGGAGTCATAAACATCGACAGTCGGTAGTAGAAAAATATATACAATTGATTATTATGGAGTTTATGAATGATAGAAAGTTGATTCAGGGGAGATTTCCACTTCAGGGATTTTTTTTGCTGGACCCCTTTCTCCCTCAGGTTTAGCCCCGTTGCTTTTGAGATTTTAAGACGTTCGGCCTAGTAGTTTGGACATTTTAAGATATTTTGCCCCATTTCTGTCAAATTTAAGACCTTTCGTGCCATTAAGGTGTCGATTTTTTCCTGGCGAGCGATAGCGAGCCTGTAATTTAAGAGCAACCGGCCTCCGGCCGGGACATTTTTCTACCGAAAAATGTACAAATTTATCTTGAAAGGGATCTCCCAGCGGACTATCCCTTATTCTTCAACAATACAAAAATCAACCCTTCATCTTCTCTCAATATTCTTGGTGTCTCTTTTTCTTCTGCTCTCATTTGGAAGGACCATATTACTAGTCTTGCTAAGGCAGCCTCCCAGAAGCTGGGTGTGCTCAACCGCCTTAGGGGGTTCTTTTCCCCTGTACAGCTTCTTGCTCTGTACAGGGGCATAGTGCGCCCTTGTATTGAGTATTGTTCACATGTGTGGGGAGGTTCCTCTCACACTGCTCTCCTAGACAAAGTTGAAAGGAAGACCTTTCGTATCATTAACTCCCGTCCACTCACCAACTCTCTGCAATCTCTCTCTCTCCGCCGCAATGTTGCATCTCTCTCGCTATTCTATCGCTACTATAATAATCAGTGTTCCTCAGAGCTATCCCAGTGCATACCACCTCCTTTACGTAGGGCACGTGGTACCCGTCTTGCAACTCAATCCCACCCCTACTCTGTGCAACTCTCCAACCCAAGAGTGAAATGTTACTCTCAAACTTTCTTCTACTCAACAGCTGAGCTCTGGAACTCTCTCCCAGAATCAGTCTTTCCCTCTTCCTATGACTTAAATTGCTTCAAACTCCGTGTGTCCAGGCATTTTGGCTCAAACGTCCCTTGATTTTGGCCCTGTCACTCTTTCAACTATGGGGGAGGCACTCGCTATAGGCAGTTATGCCTTTTGCCTCCCTCAATCACATAGAAAAAAAAAAAAAAAAAAAAAAAAAAAAAATTTAAGCTTGATGAAAACGTGGGGAACAAACTAAATACCTCCCCTTAAATATGACTATGTATTTTGGTAGTGCAGTGGAGAGCGTCTCGGTCTTTCACTTGTAATAATGGTTTCTGGCATACTGTGTTGGTGGTGTAATGGTTTAGATGCTTATATGATCTGGGTGTGGTGTCCCGAGTTCGAACCCCGGGAGGACCATATGCTTTCATTAGTTTATTCAAGTGCATTGGGGTATGTAATTGATGATTAATGTTAAGAACGGGGTGTTACTTAATACACGGGTAGCCGGTACCATTTCCTTTGAGAGAATAATTGGGTAAGTCGTTCAGTAATATAGTCTACTGCGGTACGTCGTGTACTACTGAACATCGGAGCGAGAGCAGAGGGAAATGGAATTTAATAACAAACTAAGATTAATAGTATTTTAAGCCTATTTACACTATATCCGAAATGTAATTGGTAATTCTATCAAATATATGCGTCTCCACCCTACAGGTCCTACTTCCTTACAGCCCGAAGCTCGCAAAAGGTAAATTAACGCTGTCAGTATTTGAAAAATGTTCTCCAATCATTTCTAATGAATGTATAATTATGTTTTTGACTACATCCGTTCGATTCTTGTACTGTGCATATTTGCATACAATGCAGATCAATTTCCGAAGCCTTCTCGAGCTCAATTTAATCTTGTGTGTGTGTGTGTGTGTGTGTGTGTGTGTGTGTGTGTGTGTGTGTGTGTGTGTTACTCAGTTACTTGTTCGTCAAGGGGAATCCACGCAATGCGAGCGAAGCTCATTATTATCGCGCCTCCTTAACTGGGAATGTATTGCGTGAAATGCATGTAAGTGTTTTATGTACTGTTGGAATGGCTGTGGATGTGTGTGTAGTCTGTATTTAGCCAATTGGCGACATCGGAAACGAAGGCTTAGGGTGGATCTGTATGGTACCATTCTCACTATAGACGGTACCGTCTCGCCCGAAGGCTTAGGTAGCCATCAGCTTAGGTGAACCATATGATACCCATCTCGCCTTGTACCATTTTTGCCAACCCAGATGGGACGTCACAACGTCGTCCACTTATTCCAGGTACCTATTTACAGCTAGGTGAACTGAGGCTAACACATGAAAGGAGACAAGCCCAATTTGTCTCCGCCCGGCCGGGGATTGAACCCCCGACCCCTCGTGTGTGAGACGAGAGCGCTACCTACTAGGCTACGGGCTGTGTGTGTGTGTGTGTGTGTGTGTGTGTGTGTGTGTGTGTGTGTGTGTGTGTGTGTGTGTTTGTTTTTATTTTATATATATTTTTTTGTTTATACCTCATATTTACATTTCTGAGGTTCGCTTATCAGGTCAGGGTTTCAAATCTATCATAAATTATGTCCACGAGTGTAATCTGTAGAACACATAAAGGAGCACAAAGGAACACATAGATAGAACTTAAGGCCACGAGTGTAATGTATGATCTAGGGTGTTTAGAGTGTTTACCTGTACACCCACCACCTGACGGTACCACCACCACCACCACCATCACCAACTTCACGCCTCACAGCCACACACACTCGCTCGCTCTCTCTCCACCCATCATGTCTATTTTAAGCAGGGAGGTAGTCGCTTTTTTCTGGACTCCCTTCTTCCTCATGTTTAGTCCCATTAGTTTTGCGATTTTAAGACGTTCAACCCATTAGGCTAGTTTGACGATATAAGACTTTTTGCCCCATTTTTTTTTTACCAATATTAAGATCTTTCGTGCCATTTAGGTGTCGACTTTTTCCAGGCGAGCCTGTAATTTCAGAAGGAACCGGCCTTCGGCCGGGAAATTTTTCTACCGAAAAATGTACAAATGTATCTTGAAAGGGGATCTAAGGCGTGTTTTTTTTTTTTTTTTTTTTTTTTTATATTCCAACTTACTTCCTCTCGGACATAGGCTGACAGCCTTAACATTCACCGCTTTACAATGAACAGTGAAGCCCGTGAGGTCTTGTTCCAGTCTAGGGAGTGAGACATGTGAAGCACGTAGAGTACAACGAGCACCTGCCATCATGCCTTCACATGAAGCACGGTGCTCACTCATGGCCCGAAATGACCCCATCTCTGAAGCCACCTCGTTCCCGTGCTTCACTGTCTCACCCCTACACTCGGACTCTCACACTTACACACACACAACGCCACCTGTTGAGCAGATAACTCACCAGGCATTGCACCCCTATAGCATATTTTGAATATGGGAATATTCATACAGTGCTATTTAATCAGGGAACAATGAGGGTATTTTATTTGACGTTTCGGTGGGCTTGTGGTAATGCGCTGATACTAGGTAAAGCACAAATTCCATCCCAATAATATCTTCCCATTGATACATCGGGATTTGAACCCGGGACCTTTGGATTACCAGGCCAGTGGCAAGACCACTCCACCACACCTCCCCTGCTTGATGGAGGTCTAGCGAGAAAACTAAGGAATATATGAATTAATAGATCAACAAAAAGAAACAAAAACGGTCTGTCTCCCCGTTAAGCCTTGATTCCGTCCACTGCCGCTCACTTCATACACTCTTATCACCAGCCAGCCCCAGTCCACAACAGCCAGCCCCAGTCCACCCCAGCCCCAGTCTACCACAGCCCCATTCAGTACCAGCACATTATTAACCCTTTCTGTTACCGGCGACGTCTTTTTCATTTTGTTCTAGCAATATTGGGACGGTTTTTTGAAGTTTAAGAAGGATCTGTGGTAGTCAAAATAGGTGAAGTAAGATAGTTCGCAGCCTGATAATTGCTGGAGGTACGGTCGCGCTAATAAGTCATGGCCCAGCTGTCATTACGTACGTTTGGCTTGCTCTGTGCTGTATTAATGTCTGTCAGATGTTGAATAGGGTGGGTAGGCAAGTGTTGGAGGAACATGTTTGTATATTTCACTCGATATGAAGAAATCAAGCTTAGATATTGCCGGTACCAATTATTGATAAAAAAATAGACTTGGTGCCGAGAGTACTTATTAGCGCGACTGTACCTTGTAAACTGAATACATTCGTCTAATAGAAGCCAGATTAATATGAAAAGACGTCCCCGGTACAGAAGGGCTTAAGGGGAGATTTCCACTCGAGGGATTTTTTTTTTTACCCCTTTCTCCCTCATGTTTAGCCCCATTGCTTTTGAGATTTTAAGACGTTCGCCCCATTAGTTTGGCGATTTTAAGAACTTTCACCCCATTTATGTCACTTTTAAGACCTTTCGTCCCATTTAGGTGTCGATTTTTTCCTGGCGAGCGATAGCGAGCCTGTAATTAAAGAGTAACCGGCCTTCGGCCGGGAAATTTTTCTACCGAAAAACGTACAAATTTATCTTGAAAGGGGGTCAAGGGGGTGTAATTTCAAGCTTGATGGAAGTCTAGGAAACACACTAAAAACCTCCCCTTAACCATGGTGTTCGAGACTAACCCCTTCAGTACCGGTGACGTCCTTTTCATCATATTCTGGCAACTAGTCCACGATATTTATTCAGCTTGACAAGGACGTCTAGTTAATGAAAAGGCTGCAGACTATGTACCGGACATTAAGGGGAGGTGTTTAGTTAGTTCCCTAGACTTCCATCAAGCTTAACATTACACCCCCTAGACCCCCTTTCAAGATAAATTTGTACATTTTTCGGTAGAAAAATTTCCCGGCCAAAGGCTGGGTCCTGTTAAATTACAGGCTCGCTGTCGCTTGCCTGAAAAAATCGACACCTAAATGGCACGAAAAGTCTTAAAATTGACAGAAATGGGGCGAAAGTTCTTAAAATCGCCAAACTAATGGGGCGAATGTTTTAAAATATCAAAAGCAATGGGGCTAAACATGAGAGAGAGAGAGAGAGAGAGAGAGAGAGAGAGAGAAAGGGGTCCACAAGAAAAAAAAACATGCCTCCAGTGGACATCTCCCCTTCTAATCAATCCTTGTAACTAACTAACCATCCATAGCGCGCTCTCCTTCCTCATCGGCTTAGCATCGTCTATAATCATAACGGTCTTCGTGGTGCGGTGCATAAGGTGTTGATTTTCGGTGTGAGCCTCCTGGGTTCGAATCCACGGACTGCCACATGTGTTTGTAAATTTCATTAATCGATTTTAGGAGTATAGTTGGTTGTTGGAAGGAACATAATAAATAATATGTATCGGTAATGTAGCTGAAATTAGCGTGATAAAGGCCGTCCGTCCGTCGTTGGTACGGTAATAAGGGTTTTAATTAAAGAGGGAGATTTCCACTGGAGGATTTTTTTTTCTTTTTCTGGACCCCCTTTCTCCCTCGTGTTTAGCCCCATTGCTTTTGATATTTTAAGACGTTCGCCCCATAATTAAGAACTTTCGCCCCATTTCTGTAAATTCATGCAATTTAGGTGTCGATTTTTTCCTGACGAGCGATAGCGAGCCTGTAATTTAAGAGGAACCGGCCTTCGGCCGGGACATTTTTCTACCGAAAAATGTACACATTTATCTTGAAAGGGGGCCTAGAGGGTGTAATTTTAAGCTTGATGGAGGTCTAGGGAACTAACTAAAAACCTCCCCTTAACCTCTTGAGGATTATGACGCGTTTTAGCACTTGATTCTAGCTAACATTACTAGACGATGGTATTCAACTTGGGAAGGACCTCTAGGCATCACAGGGGTTAAACCTATATCTCGATTAACCCTCTAATTGTCCTCAACTAATGAAAATGAACTAATAATACTACTACTACTAGCCAGAAGAATTTAAAAAAAAAAACCCAGAAATGCGTATATCGTACTAAGAAGTTTAAATTAAGACAGTGACTACCCGGTACTAGACTTTAAGGCGGGGGGTGACCTGTGGTTTTTGTTCTGTCCTTTTCTATCTTTCTCTGGCTTGTATCCATTTGGCCCCATACAAGCCTACTGTTTTAAGACGTTTATCCCCATCCAGGTGTCAATTTTTTACTGGTGAGCGGTAGCGAGCCAGCATATTTTTTAGTTTTGTTTGATAGCAAGCTAAATTTGTACATTTTTCGATAGAAAAATGTCTCCGGCGAAGCCGGATTTCTTCATATAATGCTGGCTCGCTATCGCTCGCCAGGAAGAAATCGACACCTAGATGGGGATAAACGTCTTAAAATAGTTGGCTGCATGGGGGCGAATGGATACAAGCCAGAGAAAGAGAGAAAAGGACAGAAATAACAAAAAGCAGGTCACCCCCCTTTTAAAAAGACCTCTGGGAAACAATGAGGCAAACGCTACCTCAATGACCTAACATTATAAACCATATTACTAAGCTTAGGAACTACCTCTGTCAACCAATGGGGTAAGCCGTATATCGATTACCTAATAAGACAATTTGACTAAGCTTAGGAACTACCTCTGTCAACCAATGGGGTAAGCCGTATATCGATTACCTAATAAGACAATTTGACTAAGCTTAGGAACTACCTCTGTCAACCAATGGGGTAAGCCGTATATCGATTACCTAATAAGACAATTTGACTAAGCTTAGGAACTACCTCTGTCAACCAATGGGGTAAGCCGTATATCGATTACCTAATAAGACAATTTGACTAAGCTTAGGAACTACCTCTGTCAACCAATGGGGTAAGCCGTATATCGATTACCTAATAAGACAATTTGACTAAGCTTAGGAACTACCTCTGTCAACCAATGGGGTAAGCCGTATATCGATTACCTAATAAGACAATTTGACTAAGCTTTGGAACTACCCAACATTTAGATTATTTTAGTCATTTAGAGATATATTATCTTTGGGAGTGTAAATAGGTATAAAAAACATATTATTAAACCTTTGACTTTGTGGTGATGATGGTGATGGAGGCACAGTGATGACAATAGTAGTGGTGGTAATGAAGGCGGTAGGAACGATAGTAGTCATGGTGATAGTAATAGTGGTTTTACTGATGATGATAGTCGTGATGATGATGATAGTAATAATAGTGTCGACGGTATGGCCAGTGGTGGGTGACATATGAAGCCAACACTTCCTCTTTCATCATCATCACACTCTCACGTAGCTCAGAATAATAACGTATCGTCATCTTTACTGTCGAAACTGTCATCGTTAAGGGGAGATTTCCACTTGAGGGATTTTTTTGCTTTGCCCCTTTCTCCCTCATGTTTAGCCCCATTGCTTTTGAAAATTTTAAGACGTTCGCCTCATTAGTTTGGCGATTTTAAGAAGTTTCACCCCATTTATGTCACTTTTAAGACCTTTCGTCCTATTTAGGTGTCGATTTTTTCCTGGCGAGCGATAGCGAGCCTGTAATTTAAGAGGAACCGGCCTTCGGCCGGGACATTTTTCTACCGAAAAATGTACAAATTTATCTTGAAAGGGGGTCAAGGGGGTGTAATTTCAAGCTTGATGGAGGTCTAGGGAACAAACTAAATGCCTCCCCTTAAAGTGATACAGAACGAAGCACTTTCATCACAGCCACATGCAGTATATACCTTCTTCTCCTCTTCCTCTTCTCGCTTCTCTTCTGATTCCTCTTTATCCTTCGCTTCCTCTTTTCCGTATCTTCTTCCTAGTTGTCCTGCCCCCTACTCTTTCTTATCCTTCTTGCCTTCTTCCTCTTACTCTCTTCTTCTCCTCTTCTTCCTCTTTTTCCATATCCTCTTCCTAGTTGTCCTGCCCCCTACTCTTTCTTATCCTTCTTGCCTTCTTCCTCTCCTCTTCTTCCTCTTTTTCCATATCCTCTTCCTGCTCTTTCTCATCCCTTTTTCCTTCTTCCTCTTTTTCCATATCCTCTTCCTAATTGTCCTGCCCCTACTCTTTCTAATCCTCCTCCTCTCCTTCTTCTCCTCTTACATTCTTCTCCTCTTCTCCTTCTTCTTCTCCTCTCCCTCCTTCCTCACATGTCATTCTGTAGATTATCACCACAATAACCCACAACCCGCAAACCATAATCGGCATCATCACGTTCCTATCTTCCCTACTTCCTCTTTATCCATTTTCCTCGCCTTTATTCGCATTCTTCTCAATTTCTTCTCCTCCTCCTCCGTCTACGTCTCCATTTTTCTACTCCTCTTTTTTTCCCTCCTCCTCCTCCTCCATCGTCTTATTCTCCACTTCATCGTCCTCTCTCTCTCTCTCTCTCTCTCTCTCTCTCTCTCTCTCTCTCTCTCTCTCTCTCTCCAACAAGCCAGCCACCAGTGACTGCTGTGAAAGTTGCCTGCAGCTGACTTTCTCCAGGCACGACAGGAATCTCAACCACCGCCCGCCCCCGCCCCCCCCTGCAACGTTCACATCATCACTATATAAGTCATTATCATTATAAGTCATCACTAGACGTCATCATCATTAACATCATCAGTTTACGTCATCATCATTAAGATCATCACTATACGTCATCATCATAATAAGTCATCACTAGACGTCACCATCATTAACATCATCACCATACGTCATCATCATTATAAGTCATCCCTATACGTCATCACTAGAAATCATCATCAGTAGACGTCATCATCGTTAACATCATCACTATACGTCATCATTAACATCAATACATTATCCTCATCATTTCTACACATCCCTCCGCATCACTATCAGTCTCATTACTATCACCACCATCACTAGACGTCATCATCACCACTATCATCATCACCAAGTGAAAGAAAGCTTAATTTATATTAAACACTGTCTGTGGCCCTCTCCTGGATCAGTTAGGAGGAAATTTTGTTCTTCACTTTTCACTAAGAAGCAAAACCAAAGCAGAAATATATATATATATATAAAGAGAGAGAGAGAGAGAGAGAGAGAGAGAGAGAGAGAGAGAGAGAGAGAGAGAGAGAGAGAGAGAGAGAGAGAGAGTCTGAAAATAGTTCTTTAATGACTAAAACGAATATGGTGTTTTTGAAGAAAAAAAAATAGAAAAACGGAGATGAGGATGAGTGAAGCTAGTGGTGGTCTGGGGGTGGTTCACTTCACCTGCTGATTGAAACATTCCACCAGGACACAACAACACCATTAGAGGGACAATAAATAGAAGAAAAAATACATCACGCACGAACACACAGACACACACACACACACTCACACACACACTCACTTTTTTTTCCGATGGAAAAATGTCCGGCCCGAAGGCTGATTTCTTCAAAGTTGCAGGATAGCTACTACCGCTCGTCCAGAAAGAAATCGTCACCTTCATGAGGTAAAGCGTCTTATTATCGCCAAACTAATGCAGTGAAACGTCTTAAAATCTCAAAACTGGGAAGGGAAAGCTATGTTTAACCGCCTATGTAGTCTAGATCGCATTTGCACTTGATTCGCTCTAAATAGACAGTAGACGACATTAGTCAGGTTTGCAAGGCTCGCTAAGAAGGAAATAAATGTCCACCTCAATTAATTCTCAGACATCCACAATTCTGTCCTAAGCTGCATTAAACATCTAATAAATGATAGCTTGTATATAAACACAACAATAAACAAAGAGAGATATATATATATTAAATAAAGTAAATGAATAAATAAACACTAGTCCTGGCCTCGTGAATGGGTTAAGGGCAGATCTCCACTTGAGGGATTTTTTTCTTGACCCCTTTCTGCCTCATGTTCAGCCCCATTGCTTTTGATATTATAAAACGTTTGTCCCATTAGTTTAGCGATTTTAAGAACTTTCACCCCATATTAAGACCTTTCGTGCAATTAAGGTGTCGATTTTATCCTGGCGAGCGATAGCGAGCCTGTAATTTAAGAGGAACCGGCCTTCGGCCGGGACATTTTTCTACCGAAAAATGTACACATTTATCTTGAAAGGGACTCGAGGGGGTGTAATTATAAGCTTGATGGAGGTCTAGGGAACAAACTAAATACCTCCCCTTAAGACTACAAGCGTGAGTGAGCCTCTCCTGAACACTGCTCCAGTTCATGTATGTGGGTCACCAGACTGTCTTTACAACTGACCTCCCTCATTCCCTGCACCAACACCAACAACCACCCTTGTCACTCTCATGGATAGATGGATAGATATAGATACATAGATAGATAGATATATAGATATATACCCCGTCTACTTATCTATCTATTTATCTCTCTACTGACCTACCTCGTTCCCTGCACCAGACAGCAACACCGACCTAGTCACGGATAGATGGATAGATATAGATAGTTAGATGGATATATATAGCTACCCTCGTCTCTTTATCTATCTATCTATCTCTCTCTCTCTCTCTCTACCGACCTCCCTCGTCCCCTGCACCAGACATCACCACCAGCCTTAGTCACTCACGGATAGATAGAGATATAGATAGTTAGATAGATACCCCTCAGCCTCTTTATCTATCTATCTCTCTCTCTTTCTACTGACCTCCCTCATTCCCTGCACCAGACAGTAACACCACCCTTGTTACTCCTGGATAGATGGATAGATATAGATAGTTAGATGGATATATAGCTACCCTCGTCTCTTTATCTATCTATCTCGCTCTCTCTACTGACCTCCCTCGTTCCCTGCACCAGACATCACCACCAGCCTTAGTCACTCACGGATAGATAGATAGATATAGATAGTTAGTTAGATAGATAGATACCCCCCCCCCCCCTCTCTCTCTCTCTCCTGACCCAGACATCACCACCAGCCTTAGTCCCGAGTGCCACCATATAGAGAAACATCCAATAAACAGATGGATCGCCGGACAGATAGAATGCCAAATAGATAGAAAAAGTAATAACTGCATTTGAAGACGTTTACCCCCATCCAGGTGTCAATATTTTCCCGGCGAGCGGTAGCGAGCCATCATATATATATATTTTGTTTTGACAGCAAGCTAAATTTGTAAATTTTTCGATAGAAAAATTTCTCCGGCGAAGCCGGATTTCTCCATACAATGCTGGCTCGCTATCGCTTGCCAGGTAGAAATCGACACCTGGATGGGGTTAACGTCTTAAAACAGTTGGCTGAATGGGACCGAATGGATACAAGCCAGAGAAAGTGAGAAAAGGAGAGAAAGAGAAAAAAAGGAAGGTGACCCCCCTTATAGATGGATAGGAAGATAAATAGGTAGATACTGTTTAGGGAAGGTGTGGTGGAGTGGTCTTGCTACTGGACTGGTAATCTTAAGGTCCCGGGTTCAAATCCCGATGTGTCAATGGGAAGATATTATTGGGATGGAATTTGTGTTTTACAGGCAACTTCCACTCGTTTCCCTCCCTTAGCAGAGGTACACCAACATACACTGTTCTTCCTTGTATTTTTGACATTTCATAATTATTACAAAAAAAAAAAAAAAAAAAAAATATATATATATATATATATATATATATATATATATATATATATATATATATATATATATATATATATATATATATATACGGTATATATTATATATATATATATACCGGTATATATTATTATATATATATATATATATATATATACCGGTATATATAATAATAATAAATAAAATAAATAAATATATACTGTACCGGGTATATATATAAATAAAGTCACGATCATAGCGATGACTTAGCACCTTCTGTTAATTGCCTTAGGACTTGATTACCAACCAATAATCGAACTACAACCTATATCTGGAGGATTGACTTACAGGGCAAACAATAACAACGTAACATCGCTTATAACAACCAACTTCAGAATGTGGGGACAAATATAATCGAATGTGAAAGAAAATATTGATGGGCTAACTGAAGTGTGGGAGAACGGACTGAAGTGGATTTTTTTTTTAGTTACAACAATTTCCACTCGTAGCAACACACTTCAAATATACCAGTTGCTCTTCTCATCACAAATAACCGCCTCAATCAGAAGTCATCAGTATTAACAACTCCCTGATTTACTACCATACACTGTTGATAATTAGGATCAACTTTATTACATTGGGAGAACAAATATTATATAGTTTGCAACTAACTATTATTTGCCAGTTAATTTGCACTAGAGCATTGTAGATGGGTGCCATGATTTTCCGCATTCCTATATTTGTTTTCCTTGAAGTTGACCCTCTTTTAAGATTTGATTCCACATTTATTTTCTATTTTCTGGTTATTATTACAAGATTTTATTCAGATTTGGAAAGGTATGTGGGTGTCAGAGGCTTCATTGAGATTGTCTTTATCCTATCAATTCCTGCAGATCACCCCTAAACTGTTGAAAATCATCTAATGCATGAGCTGTCAAAATGCGTAAACACAGCTAATACACTCTTGGTATAAAGGTTGTGGTTAAAACTATACAAACAACCCACAATCTAATGTATCCACTGTTACAACTCTCTCTACCTGCTTCTATCTATCTATCTATCTATCTATCTACCCATATATCTAATGTGTATGGTGTGTACTTATGTGAACCTAATAAACTGTAGTATGGCATCTACGGTACCTCTTAAGGGGAGATCTCCACTCGAGGGATTTTTTTCTGGACCCCTTTCTCCCTCATGTTTAGCCCCATTGCTTTTGAGATGTTAAGACATTCGCCTTAGTAGTTTAGACATTTTAAGACATTTTGACCCATTTCTGTCAATTTTAAGACCGTTCGTGCCATTAAGGTGTCATTTTTTTCATGGCGAGCGATAGCGAGCCTGTATTTTAAGAGCAATCGGCCACCGGCCGGGAAATTTTTCTACCGAAAAATGTACAAATTTATCTTGAAAGGGGGTCTAGGGGGTGTAATTTTAAGCTTTATGAAAACGTAGGGAACAAACTAAATACCTCTCCCAGGGGAGTTATAATATACAGTATATATATTTATTGATTACCGTATCTACTTTGGTTTACATTCCTCTCTAGACTTTCATCAAGCTTAAAAACTACCCCCAACACCCCCCTTCGAGACTCATATGTGGCCGGTTCATCCTAAATTGCAGGCTCAGTGCTCACTTAATTAAACATGAGGCAGAAAGGGGGACTACAACCCCCCGCCGCCCCTTTAAAATCTGAACCAAGCATCACACAATGAACGTCGAGGCCAAGCAGAACGGAGCAGCAAGCTGATGGTTGGGGGACCAAACGATACACAAACAAGAGAGAGGGGCGAGCCAGAGATATGAGAGCAATGGAGAGAGACCGGAGAGAGGAGAGAGAAGGAGAGAGAGAGAGAGACACACGAGAGAGAGGAGAGAGA
Source organism: Paralithodes platypus (assembly GCA_032716605.1). Classification (NCBI taxonomy): domain Eukaryota; kingdom Metazoa; phylum Arthropoda; class Malacostraca; order Decapoda; family Lithodidae; genus Paralithodes; species Paralithodes platypus. The sequence continues at coordinate 1,882,197 of CM064554.1, forward strand.
GTAGAGAGAGAGAGACGAGAGCAGATAGAGAGAGCGCGTGAGAGAGAGAGAGAGAGAGAGAGAGAGAGAGCGAGAGAGAATGGAGCGAGAGGGAGAGATAAAGAGAGAGAGGAGAGAGATGAGAGAGAGAGAGGAGAGAGGTATTGAGAGAGATTGAGCGATGCGGGTGGTGCAGCTGTGCGTGGCAGGCTGTGATGTCGCGGCGGGCGTGGGTGGTTGACGCTTGGGGGAGGGGCGTGGGGCCTCGTGGGGTGCTCGGGGGGCGCGAGCGGCGAGAGAGAGAGAGAGAGAGAGAGAGAGAGAGAGAGAATGGAGGTCGCCTGGACACAAACAAAGCAGAGCAAGCAGGAAAGACCATCACAAAACATTACCACACAACCACAAGGAGGAGGTCACTCGTTACAACAACAACAACAACAACAACAACAACAATACTGACTTACACGACAATACGTACAAAAAATATCATTAGCATACTGACTACAACACACAACAATACGGCTCTTAACAACATCACACTACTGAATTACACGGGACAATACTTACAACAATACTGACTTACAACACCAATACTGACTAACAACCCATAATAATAAACCGGGGCTGTTCGGCCAGGCAGCTTAGGTGAACAACAACAACAACAATAATAAACGGGGATGTTCGGCAAGGCAGCTTAGGGAACAACAACAACAACAAACAACCACAACAAACAACAACATAACACCCACAACAACAATACTGACTTATCAACAACAACAGCAACAATACTGACAGCTACACCACCAACACTTACGACAACAACTTCAATCCTGACAACCGCAACAGCAATACTTACAACAACAACACTAATGACTAAACACAATAACAAATACTAACTTGACAACAAAGATGGAGTCATAGGATATAACTAATGTAATAGGCCTTCAATAACAAAGCACTGACACACAAACTAAAGTAATGACATTTAGGAACGTAATAATAACAAAGAAAACGACAAATAAAAACACTGAAATAGAATACACACACCCAACACTGACATACACAACGCCTTGAAATAAAACACAAAAATACTGATATAGAACAGTATTGATGTATTATACAACACTGATATACAACAACAACAACAAACACAACAACCACATGAACATGACAGAGCAGACATAAGACTGGGCTCCAGTTCAAAAATACTATCTGTACTGATATCTAAATACTGACATGGCCTATAATGCTATATCATCGTTAAAACACCGACATGGAAATATGAAAAACCTAACGGCACGAAAATCTTAAACCCTCAAAACTAATATAGCTAACACATGAGGGAGAAGGGGGTCCCTTAAAAAGCGAGTAACTTTTTTTTTTTTTTTTTTTTTTATAGTCCAACTTACTTCCGCTCGGGCATATGCTGAGAGCCTTAACATTCACCGCTTTTACAATGAACAGTGAAGCCCGTGAGGTCTTGTCTCCAGTCTAGGGAGTGCGACATGTGAAGCACGTAGAGGTACAACGCGCACCTGCCATCTTGCCTTCACATGAGGCACGGTGCTCACTCCATGGCCCGAAAGGACACCATCTCTGACGCCACCACGTTTCCCGTGCTTCACTGTCTCATCCCCTACACTACGGACTCTCACACTTACACACACACAACGCCACCTGTTGAAGCAGATAACTCACCCAGGCATTGCCCCCCTATAGCATATTTTGAATATGGGAATATTCATACAGTGGTATTTAATCAGGGAACAATGAGGGTATTTTATTGACGTTTCGGTGGGCTTGTGGTAATGCACTGATTACATTGGTTAGTCATGGTCACAAAATTCCCTTCCATACCCCCTTAAGACTTGTTAGTACATGATTAAAACACAACTAGAAACCTGTCGACAAGAAGACTAAAAAACCGTAAACGTAGATCCTTACATGTTCTCCGACGTCTTCCAATAAGGTCTGTTGTGGGGGGGTAAATAAACCCAAGAATAAACCTGATAAACCCGAGGAACACTCAGTAGAGAGTTTTAGTTCGCCCATTACTCCTTTTAACACCAACTTTCGAAGGACTCATTCTTTAGTTTTATTCTGGGTATTATGGGACGATTCTTTTCAGTTTAGGGGAGGATCTGTCAATGAAGCAGGATATATCATAGGCGAACTCTCTCCAATATATATATACAGTATATATATTATATATATTATGTAAATATATACCGTTAATACAAATAGTGACAAGAAGACCAAAACGACCCGCGTAGATCCTTAAGCTCACTTTTTCTTTACTCCAAGGTGTTGTGTAAATAATTATAATAATTGTAGATTTATTGGTCATTGCAGCTCTCTGCGCCATCAAAATCTACAGAGTATTTCTTAAGGGGAGATTTCCACCTTGAGGGGGGGGTTTTTTTTGGGTTGGGTGGGATTTTTTTTCTTTACCCTTTTCCTCCTCATGTTTTAGCCCCACTGCTTTTGAGGATTTTAAGACGTCCGCCCCCATAGTTTGATCGATTTTAATAACTTTCACCCCATTTATGTCACTTTTAAGAACGTTCGTCCCCTTTAGGTGTCGGTTTTTTTCCTGGGCGAGCGATAGCGAGCCTGTAATTTAAAAGGAACCGGCCTTTGGCCGGAAATTTTTTCTACCGAACAAAAATGTACACCTTTTTTCTTAAAAGGGGGTCAATGGGGGTGTAATTTCAAGCTTGATGGAAGTTTAGGAAAACACACTAAAAACCTCCCCTGAACCCTATACTTGCTAAAAACAACGGACACACGACAGTAGAGCGTTAGCATTTAAATCAAACAAGCTTCTTTTACAACATATAGCTATTGGTATTGTATTGCTTAGGAGCGTTTGGGGAGAGCTTATGTGGGTAGGTATTATTTGGGTAGGTATTATTTGGGTCGGTAGTATTTGGGTAGGTATTGACGACGAAACTGATAGTGAATTATTGTAGGTGGCTTGAAGTATTATAGAAGTATCATAAACAGTTATCAAGCCAGATTTACTGAACAAAACTAACCGGGACAATAATCTGGCAGAAGCCATTTTGCATCGGGAAGTCAACGGATTCAGTTCACTCTTTCCGCACAATATTTCGCATTTTTCATAATATTTGGCTATTATTAGGTGACTTCTTACAGTATTGGAAGACTCTGTGGTTGCCAAAAAGATCGAGATAATTTGACACGGTTAATGGTAGCCAAGAATTAACAAAAAAATAACGAAATATTTACTGACTGGCTTCTGAACAGAGTAGGCTACGTTATTACGAACATTGTGGTTCCTGCTATAGATTAGATAAACCCTAGATAAAGAGCTAGCTAGAATAGAGTAGTTGGAATATAGAAGAAAAAAATATATATATAGAAATGGATAGATAGGTTATAAACACAGATGCCAGAATGAGAAACATATAGATAAACGGATTCATATAGACAACAATATATCACATAGCTCATTTAAAAAACACAATAGGTTTCGACGTAAGTAGTGTACGGATAATCCAGCGAGACGAAAGAGGTTGTTAAGGAAGACCATAATCTTCATAGGTAAGGTTTTTTTTTAAGGGGGAGATGGGTCATTTTTCTAGACCTCCTACTGCCTCATGTTTAGCCCTATTAGTTTGCGGATATTAAAGAGTTTTGCACAATTAGTTTGTCGATTTTAAGACCGTTCGCCCAATTGCTTTGTCAATATTACGACCTCTTTCGTGCTATTTAGGTGTCGACTTTTTTTTCATGGCGAACTATAGTGAGCCAATAACTTTGCAAAGACATTTTTCTACCGAAAAATGTACAAAATAAATCTCGACTGGGGATCTTTCGTTAACGTTCGATGGAGGTCGAGTGAGGAAATTGTAAAGATGACATAGGATAAATATATGAAAAAAACGACCGAATAAAAGTGGAATATCTGTGTCAATTGAGCGATAATGTAAGATAAGTGACTATTACCACGTGAGATAGTGACTCTATTACCACGTGAGATAAGGTGACTATTACCACCGTGAGATAAGTGACTATTACCAAGTGAGATAAGTGACTATTACCACGTGAGATAAGGGACTCTATTACCACGTGCCTGAGATAAACTCTCTGCAGAACGCAACCCTATTATATTGCAACAAAGTTCAGCCAGATATATGTACAGTCATGGTCATAAAATACTGTAGTAGCTTGTAGTGCTAACCAATACGGCGAGTGTCCCATTAATAGTATATGTGTTATTCAGTTTATCAAAAAGGTTCATGGGTGTTATCATGACTGACTGTTGGTCCACAAAACAATCCAAGATATTTTTGCTCACGACTGTACAATCGGATAATGTTTGCCCACAGTCGAGAGGTGAAGCTATGAAGGTCTGGAGTTTAATTATTATAGTCCACACCTCTTTTGTTATCCCTTTCAGTACTGGCGACGTCTTATTAAAATTGTTCTACCGACTGTATATATGTAGACAAAAAAAAAAAAAACTCAAATTTGTGGAGTTTAAGGGGAGGTCTCCACTTGAGGGATTTTTTTCTTGACTCCTTTCTCCCTCATGTTTAGCCCATTGCTTTTATAATTTTAATACGTTCGCCCCATTATTTTGACGATTTTAAGAACTTTCGACCCATTTCTCTCAATTTTGACAGACCTTTCGTGCCCTTTAGGTGTCGATTTTATCATGGCGAGCGATAGAGAGCCTGTAATTTAAGAGGGAACCGGCTTTCAGCCGGGACATTTTTCTACCCCCCCCCCCGAAAAATGTACAAATTTATCTTGATAAAGGGGCCTCAAGGGGGTGTTGTAATATCTTAAGCTTGAAGGGATATCTAGAGACCAAACCTAAACACTCCCCTTAAGAAGGCTGTGGTAGGCCCCCCAAATATTAAGTTAAATAGTTCGGAGCCTGGTTAATTGTCGGATGCCCTTTGGAAAATGTAACTAAATCGTCTGATAGCAAGCGTATAAAGGTGAACGGGCAAAGCTGGTACTGAAAAGGGTTAATGAATAGAATTCCTTTAGTTACCTTTCAGTGCCGCCCCAACACTGAGCGATAGCACTGTGGCTGAAGGTGATACAGCAGCAGGTAAAGGTTAGGCCGTCCTTCCAGTCACCCCCTTTTACTTATCGGGAGTTGGTTGGTGCCCGTCATAAGATCGGCAGGTAATTATCAAGGGAAGATTTTCGGTTTTCATGTATCTATATATTTTTTTTTTTTTTTTTTGTGCTCTCAATCAAGCTTTTAACAAATACCCCCAAGACCCCTCTTCGAGTTAAATTTGTGCATATTTCGATAAATAAATGCCAGTTCCTCCTAAATTGCAGGCTCGCGTTCGCTCGCCAGGAATAAATCGACACATCAATTACACGAAATGTCCTAAGATTTCCTAACTCATGGGGCAAATGTCTTGCTATTTTCAAAACTAATGGAGCTAATCATAGGGGAGAAGGGGGTCCGGAATCCTCCCCCCCCCCTCCCCCTCCAATTATCCTTTCAAGAAAGAATAATTTTATGGTCAAGGATGTAACTTCACATTCCGTTCGCATTATCATCACAAATTTGATGTAGTCACCACATTTAGTGGAACTGGATGGTAACCAAGTACCTTGCAAATACGGGACATCACACATAATCACACATAATCTCACATAATCACACATAATCACACATAATCTCACATAATCTCACATAATCACACATAATCTCACATAATCACACATAATCTCACATAATCACACATAATACACATAATCTCACATAATCACACATAATCACACATAATCTCACATAATACACATAATCTCACATAATCTCTGCTAGGTACGGTATGTGTTATTGGTGAAGAAAAACAAAAAATAGATAAAATAATATTTACAGAGCAAACTAGAGGAATGGGTCTGTGGGGTATGTTGAGTCCAGGGTAGGAAGACTAGTGTTGATGGAGAGAGCCGTCAAACCCTGGCGACGATCAGGCTGGGGGACGGGGGTCTTTAACCCTTTTTCACCATGCCTTTCCACATTCATCATTCAACAAAGTTCACGAGCAACATTTCCCCACAAATCACAACCACGCAATTTGACGCAGAGGTTTGCCAGATTAGCAATAAGAAATAGAGTTATCTCACTCTTATAATTACCTCTGCAAAATTAGTTTTCTGCCCACAGCTAACTCACGACAAACTGCAGAGGTTGAAGTAACTAAACTAAAGGTTTCTAAATACCCCTGATGGTAACAAAGGCTTTAAAGTATCCCCAATAGGCTCAAAATCGCGTCATATGTCGGAGGAGAGGGTTAAAAAGGTAGAGTTACACCATCTCTTTTAACCCTCATCCGAACATATGACCGCGATTTTGAACCTAACTACTTTAAAGCCTTTGTTACCATCAGGGGTATTTAGACAGAGAAACCTTTAGTTTAGTTACTTCAACCTCTGCAGTTGTCTTTGAGTTAGTTGTGGGCGAGAAGGAAAACTAATTTTGTCGGGGTAATTATAAGAGTGAGCTAACTCTATTTCTTATTGCTAATCTGGCAACCTCCTGCGTAATATGAGCATGAAAGGGTTAACAACAATTATCGATGGTTCTTCGTCGTTATGTTGGCAAACATTGCTGGGCTCTTTTGTGATTGTTAATTGGTGACCTCAAATTGAAGCTTGATTAACAGTGGGGTGGCTTTATTGATGTAATAAACGTGATTATAATGTTCCCCCGTAAAAGTTGCCGAAAAAAGTCCCCGCGGGAGAATGACCATGTAAGGCCCTCCCCCCCCCCCCCGCTCGGTAACACAGCCCCCCTAACATGGTCACACCACCGGCAACCCAACCGTCGCTATGAGTGGTGGATTTTACACCACCGCTATTTCCGGCATATTTTTTTTTTTCGGTTCATTTTTGGTTACGAGAATTTTCTAAATTCAAGTGGAACAAAATTTCTGTCAAATACTTTGTCTAGATGCCGACACCAACAATTTAAATGTAGCCAGGATTAATTGACGTTCTAAAGTCACTTGTATGACGCGATATTCAGTGACATTAAGGGGAGGTATTTAGTTTGTTCCCTAGACCTCCATTAAAGCTGAAAATTACACCCCTTGAGTCCCTTTCAAGATATATTTGTACATTTTTCGGTAGAAAAATGTCCAGGCCGAAGGCCGGTTCCTCTTAAACTACGGGCTCGCCTATCGCTAGCCAGGATAAAATTGACACCTGACTGGCACGAAAGGTCTTAACTGGGGTGAAAGTTCTTAAAATCGCTAAACTAATGGGGCAAACGTTTTATAATATCAACAGCAAGATGGGGGCTCTAAAAATGAGGGAGAAAGGGGTACAGAAAAAAATCCCTCAAGTGGGGGGGGGAAGAATCTCTCCCTAAATATAGGTGAGGGAGGAAGGGATTCAGAAGCAAATTAGCTCCCCTTAAACCAATAGAGAGAAACATTTGAAGCCTTTGAATGGTGGGACACTACTTTGAAGGTGCGGAACCTACTTTGAAGGTGGGACCCTACTTTGGAAGGTGGGACCCTACTTTGAAGGCGGGAACCTACTTTGAAGGCGGGACCCTACTTTGACGGGGGAATCCTACTTTGAAGGCGGGACCCTACTTTTGTTCGTCACCGTATAGGCCTATTCGCGATAAAATTTTCTATCAAATTCACTTCATGCGTTAGAGTCGAGAAAGGGTATTCTTCTGAAGGTAGTATTGTTTACCACAGAGGAAATGCATTTTAAAGGAAAACGAAAGAAGTAGAAGCTATTTGATTATATAAGGTACGGTATAATCTCTCTCTCTATCTATTGTCGGACGCCTTATTCCCCTTACGAGGGTGGCCCATACACAGAATGCCCCCAAGCGGACCTATTCCCTGTGAGAGGGACAAACCCGAGCCAGTTTAGTGAAGGACTTACAGGATTTGACCACTCAATTTGAGGATCCGGTCAAACTCCGAGG
>CM064554.1:1890226-1897726 GCA_032716605.1 Paralithodes platypus
AGATCTCCACTTGAGGGATTTATTTTGTTACCCCTTTCTCCCTCATGTTTAGCCCCATTGCTTTTGATATTATAAAACGTTTGCCCCATTAGTTTAGCGATTTTAAGAACTTTCACCCCATATTAAGACCTTTCGTGCCATTCAGGTGTCAATTTTATCCTGGCGAGCGATAGCGAGCCTGTAATTTAAGAGGAACCGGCCTTTGGCCGGGACATTTTTCTACCGAAAAATGTAAAAATATATCTTGAAAGGGACTCAAGGGGGTGTAATTTTAAGCTTGATGGAGGTCTAGGGAACAAACTAAATACCTCCCCTTAAGGCTGGAGTTGCAGGCTGGGCACAGACAAGAGCCTTTATAATTATACACCGCTTGTGAAGTTAAGTGACCATAATAATATACGGTATTAACATTCTCTCTCCCTCGGTCAATACATACCTACACCCAGCTTTCACCACCCCCACACACACACACACACACACACACACACACACACACACACACACACACACACATAGTTTATTATTTTTTTTTAAATACATATGGTATAATTAAGGGGAGATATCCACTTGAGGGAGTTTTTTCTTGACTCCTTTCTCCCTCATGTTTAGCCCCATTGCTGTTCTAATTTTCAGACGTTCACCCCATTATTTTGATGATTTTAAGAACTTTCAACCCATTTCTGTCAATTTTAAGACCTTTCGTGCAATTTAGGTGTCTATTTTATCCTGGCGAGCGATAGCGAGCCTGTAATTTAAGAGGAACCGGCTTTCAGCCGGGACTTTTTCTACCGAAAAATGTACAAATTTATCTTGAAAGGGGCTCAAGGGGGTGTAATCTTAAGCTTGATGGATATCTAGAGACCAAACTAAAAACCTCCCCTTAAGGGGAGATTTTGATGCATTTGATTATATAATTAAGTTCCCATTTGTTTAGTTTCTTCCCTTGACCCCATGACCCGCCTTCGAGATGAATTTGTGTCTTTATCAGTAGAAAAGTGCCCTCCTAAATTGCAGTGCAGTGCCACACCATAACTATAGTGTGTCATGTCAGTGAAAGCGTCCTGCCTCTCACAGTGACATAAACTGCTCTCTCACTACTAGGTCATCGTCGCCGGGGGAAAAAATCTAATGACGGTAGCAGCTTGACCAATGACCCGAGTGATTTATAATGATGGGAGCACCTTTATCGCTGACCAGGAGCCTTTATAATGATGGGAGCACCTTTATCGCTGACCAGGAGCCTTTATAATGATGGGAGCACCTTTATCGCTGACCAGGAGCCTTTATAATGATGGGAGCACCTTTATCGCTGACCAGGAGCCTTTATAATGATGGGAGCACCTTTATCGCTGACCAGGGGCCTTTATAATGACGGGAGCACCTTTATCGCTGACCAGGAGCCTTTATAATGACGGGAGCACCTTTATCGCTGACCAGGAGCCTTTATAATGACGGGAGCACCTTTATTGATGACCAGGAGCCTTTATAATGACGGGAGCACCTTCATTGATGACCAGGAGCCTTTATAATGACGGGAGCACCTTTATCGCTGACCAGGAGCCTTTATAATGACGGGTGCACCTTTATTGATGACCAGGAGCCTTTATAATGACGGGAGCACCTTTATCGCTGACCAGGAGCCTTTATAATGACGGGTGCACCTTTATTGATGACCAGGAGCCTTTATAATGACGGGAGCACCTTTATCGCTGACCAGGAGCCTTTATAATACGGGTGCACCTTTATTGATGACCAGGAGCCTTTAATGACGGGAGCACCTTTATCGCTGACCAGGAGCCTTTATAATGACGGGTGCACCTTTATTGATGACCAGGAGCCTTTATAATGACGGGAGCACCTTTATTGATGACCAGGAGCCTTTATAATGACGGGAGCACCTTTATCGCTGACCAGGAGCCTTTATAATGACGGGTGCACCTTTATTGATGACCAGGAGCCTTTATAATGACGGGAGCACCTTTATCGCTGACCAGGAGCCTTTATAATGACGGGTGCACCTTTATTGATGACCAGGAGCCTTTATAATGACGGGAGCACCTTTATCGCTGACCAGGAGCCTTTATAATGACGGGTGCACCTTTATTGATGACCAGGAGCCTTTATAATGACGGGAGCACCTTTATCGCTGACCAGGAGCCTTTATAATGACGGGTGCACCTTTATTGATGACCAGGAGCCTTTATAATGACGGGAGCACCTTTATCGCTGACCAGGAGCCTTTATAATGACGGGTGCACCTTTATTGATGACCAGGAGCCTTTATTGATGACCAGGAGCCTTTATAATGACGGGAGCACCTTTATCGCTGACCAGGAGCCTTTATAATGACGGGTGCACCTTTATTGCTGACCAGGAGCCTTTATAATGACGGGAGCACCTTTATCGCTGACCAGGAGCCTTTATAATGACGGGAGCACCTTTATCGCTGACCAGGAGCCTTTATAATGACGGGTGCACCTTTATCGCTGACCAGGAGCCTTTATAATGACGGGTGCACCTTTATTGATGACCAGGAGCCTTTATAATGACGGGTGCACCTTTATTGATGACCAGGAGCCTTTATAATGACGGGTGCACCTTTAATGATGACCAGAGTCTCTTATAATGCCTTTCCCTCTGTGTCACCTACTGGGCACTTTCAATGTGGCATGTAATCTATTTTATATTTCATCACTCCTTAAGGGGAAATGTCCACCTGGAGGATTTTTTTCTGGACCCTTTTCTCCCTCATGTTTAGCCCCATTGCTTTTGAGATTTTAAGACGTTCGCCCCATTAGTTTGGCGATTTTAAGAACCCTCGCCCCATTTCTGTCAATTTTAAGACCATTCATACCATTTAGGTGTCGATTTTTTCCTGGCGAGCGATAGCGAGCCTGTAATTTAAGGGGAACCGGCCTTCGGCCGGGAAATTTTTCTACCGAAAAATGTACAAATTTATCTTGAAAGGGGGTCAAGGGGGGCCTACCACCCTTAAGATGGTGAATGAAATAGGCCGTAAAATCAGAGAAGTTTCAGGAGAACCCCGGGAAACCCTCTGGCTCAAGCAAAGACTAGGGATGGCTATCCTCCGGGGCAATGCCACCAGCGTCATGAGCTCAGTTCGACAGGACTGGGTCATGCCACTGTGTGAGGCCCGGGCAGGAGTGGTGTATCCGTAGTCTTTCCACAGTAGGGTAAAACAAAACATAAACTTTATTTGTATGTAACATGTGTGATGCACATAAATAAAAGGGGATGTGTCGGATGGTTGAAAGCCACAGTTGCTCGCGCGTTTGGGGCTAGCAACACGTATTATGAAAAACATGCATCCTCCTTCATTCACTGTCCCCCCCTTCACTCACTCAACCCCACAATTTGCCGGAGGATAATAGGTTTTTCACAATACGTAGACGGAAGTCTTTTTAAATTTTTTTTTTTTTTTAAGCTTGATGGAAATCTAGGTAATAAACTAAAAACCTCCCCTTAAACAATGGTCTAGTCTGTGAATTCCATGCCTGCTAAGAACTAAATCAGGAGAGAAATGAACAACTGAGCTAAATCTATAAATAAATCAACAACTGAGGCTCAAAGCTAAATCCAGCACCGACCTGTATATATTCACACTCCATATGGATAACGATCTACCTCTACCAATTACTATCTCCTTATCTTAACCCATAAGGCGACACATGACACTTACCTTATACCCCTATTGACACTCGTTAACCCCTTCTGTACCGTCGACGTCTTTTTAAATTTTACTCTAGTTATATCAACACGATTTTCTACAGTTTCAAATGGGCCTCCAGCAATTAGCAACCTTCGAACTATCTCGCTAAACCCTCTCTACTACCTCCCTTACCCCTCAACTTTCCCTTCATAATTGCTGAGGGGCACAGGGCCTTGGGTGGGGCTTTGGTTTCCCGGGCGTTTCCGCACCTTCCTCAGCTCCCTGCCTTGGAGTGGCTTCGGTCACCCGGGCTTTGTTAGTGGTAAGTAGGGAGGATTTTGTGGGGGCGCTCGTTTATGGCCTTGGCCTTGCTCGAGACCTTGGGGCTGTTCGGCCAGACAGCCTGGGGAACAACAACAACAACTACCTCAGATCCTTCTTAAACTGCACACAATCGTCTAATTATGGCTACAATAAAATGAAAAACACGTCGCCGGTACAAAATGGAATAACACCCTCCCAGACTTACCAGTACGGTAGCATATATCACAACAATACCACACAACCACACACCTCAACTTGCTGGTAGTTTCTCTTGGATTGTCTCATTTAGTCTCTGATACCGAGTGCCCCATTTACTATTATGTTTACGTCTCACTCTCTCACACAAACTCTCTCTCTCTCTCTCTCACACACGACTCGCACACCCACTCACTAACTCTCACTCTCACACTCTCTCTCTCACACACACACACACTCGGGATTCTGGTCCCACTTCTCCCTCATGTTTAGCCCCAGTAATTTTCAGATTTTCAGACATTCGGCCCATTAGTGTGGCAAATTTAAGACATTTCGCCCCATTTGTGTGTCAATATTAAGGCCTTTAGTGCCACTTAAGTGTCGATTGTATCCTGGTGAGCGATATCAAGCCTGTGACTTGGGAGGAACCGGCCTTCGGCCGGAACATTTATCTACCGAAAAATGTACAAAGATATTTAGAAGGGGGATCTTGACGATGATGTTTAAAGCTTGATGGAGTTCTAGGGAAGACAAATAAATAAATAAATAAATAAATAAATAAATAAATAAATAAATAAATAAAATAAATAAATAAAACAAATACTATAGATCGACATGTAAATACACCCTTGCCCCCGTAACTAATTTGGTCTCTTGTCTCTTCCATTGCATCATTCATTGTCACTTTCTCTCTCCAGTCTTCTCTCATTTCCTCTTTGTTACTTCCCCGTCCACTGTCAATTTCTCCTGTCTTTTCTGTCTTTGTTTTCCTCCTGAACTGTCTACTTCCTCATTCTGTCACTAGAGGTACCCCAGATCCTTTTTTGAAACTGCACAAAATCGTCTAAATGTAGCTAGAAAAACCTTAAAAAGACGTCGCCGGTACGGAAGGGGTTAATTACTGCTCCGTCGACTATGACATTAATTTGGGCTAATCATTGTTCTCCCGTTTTCTGTTGTCTTGGGTAGCCTATACTATACAGGTTACTCTTTCACCTATGACATTCACAAAGCTGCTTTCTCCGTCATGTTTTTCTCTCTATCACCCCCCTCCACCCCCTTTATCTCTCTCTCTCTCTCTCTCTCTCTCTCTCTCTCTCTCTCTCTCACACACACTCATACACACACACACACAATTTTTACGGTAAATTTGTCGATAGGCACATTTCCCGGTTACATACTACCGTACTATATTACAGGCTCGCCAGGAACATAATCAACACCTAACCGTTAAATCTCAACCAGTGCCAAATCCATCTTTGGTATTATATACATTGGTAAATTAACGTACTAACCCACCTTAACCAAACCTAACCTAACTGTATTAGTGAGTTGGCACTGGTTGAAATATTATAGTCCTAACCTAACTAAAACTAACCTAACAGTATTGGTTGAGGTGGCACTGGTTGAGAGCTTCTGATTGAAATAATATAGCCCTAACCTAACCTAACCTAACTGTATTGGTTGAGGGACACTGGTTGAAATATTATTGTTCTAACCTTACCTAACCTAAACGTACTGGTTAAGGTGGCACTGGTTGAGAGCTACAGGTTGTAATGATCTAGTGGTCACGTAGTCCAGTTACCCACAGGGAAAGGAGGAGGAAGAGGTGTCATAAATCATGCATAATTTAGTACAATCGTGAGACATAATTGTTACACACTCATTTGAATCTCTGGACCATGACATTCAAACTCTTAAGGGAGCCCACCTCGCTTTTGTTCTCTTTCTCTCCCCCTCTCTTTGGCTTGTATCCATTCGGCCCCATTCAGCCTACTGTTTTAAGACGTTTATCCCATCCAGGTGTCAATATTTTCCTGGCGAGCAGTAGCGAGCCAGCATATATATATTTCTGTTTTGACAGCAAGCTAAATTTATACATTTTTCGATAGAAAAATGTCTCCGGCGAAGCCGGATTTCTCCATACAATGCTGGCTCGCTATCGCTCGCCAGGAAGAAATTGACACCTGGATGGGGATAAACGTCTTAAAACAGTTGGCTGAATGGGACCGAATGGATAAAAGCCAGAGAAAAGGAGAGACAGAGAAAACAAAAGCAGATGACCCCTCTTAAGCAACTAGTTTATATATACAAAAAAAACTGGATAATGCAGCTTGGGTTCAACATACTGTAGATACACATGAGAGTGAAGGTATTGTACAACACATGGGGCGTGCTGGCCAAGTTTCGGACATTTAAGTTAACCTCGAAGTTTTAGATTCGACTTACCTATGGCATATCTTATACAACTTTAAAGGGGAGATTTCCACCTGGAGGATTTTTTTCTGAACCTCTTTCTCCCTCATGTTTAGCCCCATTGCTTGTGAGATTTAAAGACGCTTGCCCCATTAGTTTGGCGATTTTAAGAACCCTCGCCCCATTTCTGTCAATTTTAAGACCATTCGTGCCATTTAGGTGTCGATTTATTCCTGGCGAGCGATAGCGAGCCTGTAATTTAAGGGGAACCGGCCTTCGGCCGGGACATTTTTCTACCGAAAAATGTACAAATTTCTCTTGAAAGGGGGTCAAGGGGGAGTAATTTTAAGCTTGATGGAAGTCTAGGGAATCAACTAAAAACCTCCCCTTAAAGGTTAGTTAGTGCCATCAAACAAGTCTGGGTACTCACAACAACCAATCTCTTACGTGTAGTTTCATATTTCAGAACTAACTAATAATGTTTGAAACCTAACTTATGAACAATTAGTGACTCCGAGAGTGTACAGGAATACTTTAGCACCGCCTTATGATAAACACGAGAAAGCGAGCAACAACTAGTGAGAATCTGTAATTCAATCATGAGTTTACCATAATATTTCATCAGTTTTTCACATTTGTTCCACCTAACATCGTACATAAATTTTCGTCCACGACTGTACATGGTAAATATTATACGTAAGATTATCAACATGATACTGAAAAATGCCTTGGTCGATAATCTTATATAATCTACGGTTTCTTGCCTGTAATTAACATTTAACGTACCGATAATGAGACTGCAAATAATTAACATTTAACGTACCGATAATGAGACTGCAAATAATTAACATTTAACGTACCGATAATGAGACTGCAAAATAACTACTAATATGTGTGTTTAGTTACACTGAACATCCTGTAAAATAATCGAACCTGTATTAAGTTAGCAAAAGTGCAACTGGAAGTCACGACATACTATACCGGTAATTATATATACAGTATATATAACAGTGTGGGGTGAGTGGTCACGACATACTATACCGGTAATTATATATACAGTATATATAACAGTGTGGGGTGAGTGGTCACGACATACTATACCGGTAATTATATAT
>CM064554.1:1902726-1947726 GCA_032716605.1 Paralithodes platypus
AACTAATGGAGCTAAGCATGAGGGAGAAGGGGGTCCAGAAAGAATAAAAACCTCCTATTGAGCCTTTCAATACGATTACGAGGAACTCGTACTGTGGGATAATTAAGTTTAGGTAATGAGTCAACTATATTCACCACATGAAAAACCTTTAGGGATCACAGGGATCAGCCAATCAATCCAGGAATAATTTGATACACACCCAATCAATTTCGTACTACTTACAAACGAGTTTATACCAGCTAAGTATAAGTATTAAGAAGTCCAATATATTTTAACTGTCGACTAGATTGATTTCATCATAAAACCTGTGAATTACCATACCTACAACATGTCATGTTAATAGAATGAGACTTGATATATATATATATATATATACACCGTACTAATAATAGAAAGTTATCAAGTAAAACATACATTACGGAGAGAGAGAGAGAGAGAGAGAGAGAGAGAGAGAGAGAGAGAGAGAGAGAGAGAGAGAGAGAGCAAGTTAGACAAGTTACCTGTAATATCCCAATATGTTATAATTTCCCTATGGTGTTCCGTTGTACGGTACCCAAGATGGCTTTCACTCCCCCCCCCCCACACACACACACATTTTCCCGCTCCGTGCCAGACCCTTCACGCCCAAAGGTACAGTTCTTTTCTTCCTCATCACCTTACGTATGGAAGTAAAATTATATCTTATTTAGGCTACTGTACAATCGTCTGCACAATTATAGCTGGTACCGTACCGTACACTACTATATGATAGCCATAACACTATGTGGTGCAACGTATCAGGGGTTATAATGGTTATTATGATATTTTGATAAAATATACTTTGAAAAGTAGACAGAATGAAAATAAACACCATGTGAAGCAGAGCACTTTATTGACAACGTTTCGCATATAGCTTCATCAGGCCAATGATTGGCCTGATGAAGCTATATGCGAAACGTTGTCAAAAGTGCTCTGCCTCACATGGTGTTTATTTTCATATGATATTTTGTTATACTATTATTGAGAGTTTTGATTGCTGTTGCCATTTTCGACTCATGTCCTTTTTGTTTAGCCTTAGACTAAGTAAAATACCTCCCCAGACCCCTTCAAACTGGAAAAAAAACTCGACACCCAGACCCTTTCCCATTCAAGTGTAGACACTTGAATGGGGTGAAGCGTCTTATAATTGCCAAAAAGACCCGCCCTGCACCAGATATTGGGTTACAACAGTGGTGACCATTGGATGAAGGAAAACACGGACTCGGGCATGTGGTTACTGTGGGTGTGTCAAACTATTTCGTCATTCTGTCAAAATTGTCCAATCATGTACCATTTCTCACTGCAGGTGATTAAACAGTCACAGACAGACACCTCGACCCTTTCCGAGATCTCAAAGTTCATTGTATATTTATAAAAAAAATCACTATAATTTGGCCGTCATTATACGGTTTTAAGAAGTTTCGGAAGGACCTCTAAAATCAAAGAGGTTAAAGCTCTCTCAGTCCACCCTTAGACTCGCACATAATTGTCTTTGGCTTAACAAATCTAAGAACAGTAAGAACAGATGGATTGCTGCATAGTGTACAGAAAGGGATAAATGAAGGTACGAAATGCATATACCGGTACTTGATTAAATATTAATATGAGGAGCCGATTTATTCCGAGATGGCTTAGAGAAGTACCGGCCATCCTTTCTGTCCTCGAGTGTACAGTCAATATTAATAGTTCTTGATGATGAGTTGTGTGTTATATATAGCGAGGTATAGTAACTCGACAATTTTACAATACAACACATATCATACTAATCATGAGCATTGAGCAAACCGGCTAGTCCAACCTAAGTTTTAGATTGTGCACGTATTCTTTCATTATTCGTTTCTTTCATTATTCGTTTCTTTCATTATTCGCTTCTTTCATTACCAGTTACCATGGTCTATTTACAAGCCATTTACGGAACGGTCCTGGGGCTGTAGACAGATCGGTCACCGACCCAAAAATGTGGGCGCTTTGTTCACTGTCTACAAATCTCATGTCGAATAAATTTTAAGAAAGTGAGCGTTAATTTAGAAAAGAGAAAATGGCCTCATCTATTTTGTTGAAAGGGGAGAATAGTTCACTGCAGTAAGGTTTAAGAATAGACCTATGACCGCTCGTCTTGTCTTAATTACAAAAGGACTGCTAATCACAATAAGGGCCGTAGACAACAGAGGAGTGACCGGACTTTCTTCACCGACTCTACTTTCATGTTTGCCTTTGAATGGAAATATGCACTATCACACACGATAAAGGGCTATCGACGCACATAGAGGACCGACACACACACACGCACACTAGAGACTTAATAGTAACACTTAAGGGGAGGCAGAGGGTTTTTCTTGACCTCCTTCTCCCTCGTGTTAAGCATTTTTAGTTTTGAGATTTTAAGACGCTCGTTCCATTAGTTTGGCGATTTTAATACCTTTCGCCCCATTTCGTTGTCAATTTCAAGACCTTTCGTGTCATTTAGGTGTCAGTTTTCTCCTGGCGAGCGATAGCGAGCCTGTGATTTTAAGAGGAATCGACCTTCGGTCGGGAAATTTTTCTACCGAAAAATGTACAAATTTATCTTGAAAGGGGGTCTGGGGGTGTTTTTCTAATGTTGATGGAGGGCTAGAGAGGACACTAAAACAATATATGAATGAATACAAAACTAGACTAAAAACTAACCACTGGGGGGGGGCCCCCCCCCCCCCTTAACAGATATCGGCCAACCTCCGCCATATTGGTGCCACTGGGGGGGTCATTGGCCTCTCTTGACACTCTTAACCCTTTGAGAATCGATGACACACTTCTTGTCGGATTTCTGGCTATCATTTGGCGATTTTATTCAGATAAGGGAGGGTATATGGAAGTCAGAGGGTTGGTCGGAGATAGTCTTTATCTTATTAATTCCCACAGATCCTACCTAAGCCGAATATAATCATCTAAGGATGGCGACACTATACTGCTAAAACCCGTCATATCCTCAAGGGGTTAATTAATTATATAAGTTCATACCCATAACAAACGTTCAACAGGATATAAACACTTGTATTCTTAAGCGTATTATTTTCCTTCGCAGTGCCATTAACCCCTTCTGTACCGGAAACGTCTTTTTAGCTGTATTCTGGCTACTATTAGACGATTGTATTCAGTTTAAACTGGGCCTCCAGAAATTAAAAGGCTTCAAACTATCTCACTTAACCTTTATTACTACCACAGATTCTTCTTAAACTGCACACAATCATCTAAACTGCACACAATCATCTAAACTGCACACTATCATCTAAACTGCACACAATCATCTAAACTGCACACAATCATTTAAACTGCACACAATCATCTAAACTGCACACAATCATCTAAACTGCACACAATCATCTAAACTGCACACAACTGCACACAATCATTTAAACTGCACACAATCATCTAAACTGCACACTATCATCTAAACTGCACACAATCATCTAAACTGCACACAATCATCTAAACTGCACACAATCATCTAAACTGCACACAATCATTTAAACTGCACACAATCATCTAAATATAGCTAGAATGTAATTATAAAGACTTCGCCTGCACAAAAGGGGTTAATGGACGAAATAACTTGAACGAAGGGGGTTCTTGGGTGTACGGTATTGTATAAGCTTGTAGGTATAGTGAACAAGCTCTATACATAGAAATTATAAACAAATAAATACAAAATATAATACAATGAAATAAAATAAATACATAATACAAATATCCCCTTAAGGTACTAAAATGGCGTCCCCCCCAAAAAAAACCACAGATGGCCGAGTTCTCTCCGTACAGAATTTCTAATACACGCACTATCAAGCTGGCGTAAGAGGGGGGGGGGGGGGGGGGGGGGAATGAAAGAGGGTGGGAAGAATGAAGTGGTGGGGGCGAGAGGGGTTACAATTAATAGGGGTCAGCTGGGTGAGATGGAAGCCAGGCGGAACATTGCAGAGAGAGAAGTTATAGAGAAGAAGGGGGAAACAGCTGAAGACGAAGACGAAGAAGAATATGAATAAGAAGAAGCAGAAGAAAGTAGAAGATAAAGAAGAGGAAGAAAGTAAAAAACAGCTGAAGACGAAGAAGAAGAATATGAATAAGAAGCAAGTAGAAGATAAAGAAAGTAAAAGACGAAAGATTAGGCGAACAAGAATATTGGATACCGTACTGATTTGGAATTAGCTAATCCAACGCAAGTGGGGTTATTGTGTTTTTTAAACTTGTGAGGGTTGTTAGTGCTTTAGAGCAATTACAAACAATTTGTGTTAGCTTGCACCATAGAAAAAAAATCAGGAGAGAGAGAGAGAGAGAGAGAGAGAGAGAGAGAGAGAGAGAGAGAGAGAGAGAGAGAGAGAGAGAGAGAGAGAGAGAGAGAGAGAGAGAGAGAGATTTTACTTCAATCTCGTGTGGGTACTTATCTCATTACACAATCACAAAGGATACGGTATGTATCACACTTGCCACACCCAGCACTCGAGCAGTGATTAATGATTTAATGCTATATACAGGAAACACGGAGTTTACAGTAAATGTATGCTTAGCACATAAATACACGTGTGGCTTATATATATTTGCAAGACACCTCCCGTGCTTTCGAACCTGGTCAATTCACACCATACAGAGTGAATAGTTCAGCCCTCTAACCACGGAAGTGGCCTTGTAAATCAGGGCCTTGTTGTAGCCTAAATAATATAAGCCGCGGCCGCTTTGGTACGCGGCCGGAATGATGTGGGACTCCTGGGTGAAATGGAAAAGGTGTTGTGTGGGGTGATAATAGGAGTGCAGGCAAGGGGAACAATGAGTGAAGAGACAATAAAGACCCAACACAGCCGCCGTTGGATGTGTGTTGTGTTGTGGTGTGAGGTAACAGGTTCACATCTCACCTCCGTGTAGGCTACCTAGTTTTATACCGGCAATAGTTTGTATTATTTATTAATTCATTAATTTCGTTTTGTTTATGCAAAAATATTGAGGAACTTGACATCGATGCGCTTAGGCTACACATGCCCGAATTATTGCCACTATTTTTTCTTTTCTCTTTTTATTCTTTTCCTAATTCTGAAGTCCAGTGAAGCTGAGAAAAGACGCAGGAAAAAACGCTCGGAAGTCAACGGTTTTCGAGTACCGTAATACAGAAAAGCCGGTTGGGAAACAGCTAATAGTAGGCGTGGAACAGTCACCCAGCTTGGGAATTTTCGTTCTCTCCAGTCACCCAGTCACCCCCCTACCCCCCCCCCCCCCCCCCCCCCCCCCACACCCTTCGCATTCGTTACCCCCCCCCCCACAGAAATTTAGCGTAATGTCCTAAAATCGTCAAACTAACGGGGCGAACGTCTTAAAATATCAAAAGTAATGGGTTTAAACACGAAGGAGAAGGAGGTTCGAAAAAAAATCCCTTAAGTGAAAATCTCCCCTTGATGTTCACTCTCCCCCCTCTCTCTCTCTCTCTTTCTCTCTGTCCAGTCATTCCAAGTTCGACAGGTTTTCAGAACGTACTCTTATTTTAATTTTTAATGTTTTCCTTTGGCAGTTGAAAGCTCGTGTTGAGTACAATGACTGTTCGTTTGCCTTAGTTTTTCAGCCAGCCTAAAATCAACTAGGCTGGTTTCCAATATTATAGTCACGATCAATAATAATTACGACTTTGGGTAGTTTCGCTTTTACTCTATAGTGTATTATAGGCCTACCTCTCAAACCAATCGGCATGTGTATTCGATGTTTGTCGACGTACCGTACGCAATGTAGGGAAAGCCAGACAGATACCGTGATAGATTCCTACATTTGGAGAGCATGCCTCATATGACATCACGAAAGTCAATCAGATGACCCATTTATTTCCTTTATTCACAGTATTTCCACAGAGGACCTACTGTATGTTGATCACCCTTTCCACAGAGGACCTACTGTATGTTGATCACCCTGTCATAAATCATCTAGCGCGAGATGGTAAGGTGGTGCTGGAGCTGAGGGCTCCCTAACAGCTGTTTTTAAGGGGAGATTTCCACTTGAGGGACTTTTTTCTTGACCCCTTTCTCCCTCATGTCTAGCCCCATTGCTTTTGAGATTTTAAGACGTTCGCCCCATTAGTTTGGCGATTTTAAGAACTTTCGCCCCATTTATGTCACTTTTAAGACCTTTCGTGCAATTTAGGTCTCCATTTTTTCCTGGCGAGCGATAGCGAGCCTGTAATTTAAGAGGAATCGGCCTTCGGCCGGGACATTTTTCTACCGAAAAATGTACACATTTATCTTGAAAGGGGGTCAAGGGGGCGTAATTTCAAGCTTGATGGAAGGCTTAGAAACACACTAAAAACCTCCCCTTAATACAATTGAGGATTCTCATTTAGTCATTTCATTACATTACCAATAGTGCCGCCTTTGGGTGATCTGGGTAGCCCTATTGTATTAACACTTTTAAGGAGTTAATGGTTAATTTAATAAACAATATGTTGGTATGTATTTACACACATGGAATAACATCTGGCAGACATATCTACAGCGCAAAATTAGCAAATCAAGCAAATTCTAAAGGAAATATCCGTCATCTCATAATTATAGACAACTGTACTCATGCTGAAAAATCTTATCCTATCACGCAATTTAATTAATATGGGTTATCTACATAATAAAAAGAAAATTCATCCTTAACACCTATGACAAGAACTTTATAAATATTCTACACTTATCTATATTGTTGACAAACTTTTTCTCACATCAGGAGAGGAAAATAAAGTTAATATTGTGAAGGTAGGACTCTAGATTTGAGTGCGACTGTACTTCTTCCCTGTTGAAATAGGCTACCTTGTGAACAAATATTTGCTGGGTTTATCTTATTTGGCTCACCTTTCTAGAAGTCAGGCCAAAGTTCGACAGGTATGAGACGGGCAATATATTTTCCTTTTTTTCTCTCTCTCTCTCATATATATATATATATATATATATATATATATATATATATATATATATATAATCATACAGTATATATACACACACACTACAGTATACATACCTAGGCTACTGTTTGCCATTTATTCAATGACCCATTCTTGTGTGTATTATATCCTATTAATCTATCCTATCCACCTATATCCATCTCTCTATCTCCCGTTTTTGCGAGCCTGTCTCAATAGGCCTATAGACATTTAACCTGTTCTCTTTGAGTGGCGGGCACAAGTCACTCGGAAGTTTGCAAAAAGTTGCAGAATATTGAACAAAAAAAGAAAACAAAAGTGAACCGGTTGTTGATTCGCCGAACTCCAGACCTCAAAAAACATTCTCATCTTTGTAAACCCTTCAGTACCAGTGACGTCCTTTTATTTATATTCTGCCAACTATTAGACGATATTATATCAATTGAAGGGCTACATACTATCTCAATTAATCGTTTTAGCTTCTATACATCCTTCCTAAGCTTCATAAAATCGTCGAAGTGCAGATTAAATATTGACAAAAAGACGTCGCCGGTACAGGGTTTAATGCGAGACGCCTTGCTCCACGAGGGGGTGGTCACGAATTTATCATCTCCAAATACTGTACCGTACCAAGATTTTTTTTTTCGATTCTCTAGTACGGTAGCATATTTTCCGGGGAGGGTTTCTAGCCCAACTGCCCATAAGTATGTCACTTTATTTTGTGTGTGTATAGTATTCACATTTTCAGCATTATGACGCATTTCTTTGCATTATTTTTGGATATTATTACACGATTCTTTATAGCTTAAGAAGGGCCTGTGAAAGTAAGAAGGTAAATTTGATATTGATATTACTCATTTAACTTCTACATACCCTTTTCAAACTCAGAGGGTCAATTGTCGTACCTTCCTGTTAAATACAATAATTTATAGGTATAGGTGTAATTATAGAAATTTACCGAATAAAATCCTCTAATGATAGCCAGAATAAACTGTCAAAATGCGTCATAATCCTCAAGGGGTTAATTTCCCCTGCAGATGGTAGACCCTATAGTAACAGAGATCGGCCAACCTCCGTCATATTGATGCCACTGGTGACAATTGCCTCTCTTGCCACTCAAATATTCCATACCTTTAATAAACAATCGGAAATACTGGTACATGATAGCCTATATTATTATATTGTTTGGTCTTTAGATTCTAACACTTTCAATACCGGTGTCGTGCTTTAAACTTTATTCTGGCTATTATTAGACGGTTATATTCAGTTTAAAAGGGCATCTAGCAATTAACGGGCAGCCGGGCTTCGAACTATCTTGCCTAACCTGTTTTACTACCTCAGATCTTTCTTAAACTCCACAAAATCGTTTAAATATAGCAAGAATAAAATTATATAGAAGTCACCGGTACAGAAGGGGATAATTCTACATAGCCAAGTAAAAAATGAAATACCTCCCCTTGTTTGATATCCGTACCGGTAGCTAAATCTGGAATATCACTACACTGGTTTAACCATATCTGGTGGATTAGTATGGAGATGTTTCACCTCATTAGTTTGGTGCTTAGCCTATAAGATGCTTCAACCCACTAAGGTGTCGATATTTCCTGGGCGAGCGATAGCAAGCTTGCAATTTGGAACAATAAATTAATTCTGTAGCCTATATGACAATTAGGCTACTATATACTGTACAGACTTAATTTATTAAATATTAATGTTTCGATAATAATTACCGGTACCGGTAGCTAAAATTGCATAACGTTTATCCACGAAAAGCCGAAATTGAAAGCGGGTGTAGCCTAGGCAATAGTCAGTCAGTCAATAGCAAGCCTTTATTCCCACAAGGGGTAGGGAGGATCAGCAAGAGACTCGAGAAAGGAAAAAAGGTGACAGAACACATGACAGTTTGCCCACAAAAAGCAAGCACACAAGCACCAATCACTCATCAGCCCCCGAAATCAATGGCTTCACCTCAGATGTTATTAAGTCAAAAGTCAATGATTCCAGAGTGTAAAGCTATATCCAGACTAATCAAACCCAGACTCTAAATTACCCATTGGATAATAATGATATGTTGGAAGAGAGAGTACCGTGGCAGGCTGGAGCACGAGTCCAATACTTAACACGGTCAGGCACAATTTAGGCTCGGGGGGTTCCCCGAGCCCAAATTGTGCTAATTGTGCCAAATTGGTTAAGGAGAGTTTTTTTTTTCTGGACCCCCTTCTCATGTTTAGTCCCATTAGTTTTGAAATTATGAGACATTGTCACACATACCATGAGTAATATAATTATTCAACTAGAAGGAACACTAAAATTCGTGAGTACGGTGAGAATCTGTTCATAATGCTAGATAGGCTATCTTGTTTACAGACAAATTACTAAATATAACTAAGACTATAATATATATATATATATATATATATATATATATATATATATATATATATATATATATATATATATATATATATATATATATATATATATATATATATATATATATATATATATATATATATATATATATATATATATATATATACACACACACATACAGTATGCATAGCCTAATACTACCGTAATATAATCATCAGCACTTACCGCACACGTGGTTTTCATTGACATAGGCCTAGGCCTAGGCTATAGCCTATAATAACTTTTTGTAAGTTTGTCACTAGTTCTATCTCCAGTTTCAACCATTTCTTCGCTTTCTCAAAAGATACTTTCCCTTTCCATTGCACTTGTAACACACATTTTACAGTAGCAACAGTGGTGGTGGAAGTGGAGGCAAGCTTATCAGAGCCGAGGCTTACCAGCTGATTTGGTCTTCTCTCCCTCACTCAGTCTGTTTCTTCTTCTCCATTATTTCCCTCCTTTTCTTACACCTCTTACGTCTCATAAGTACCTTCTTAGACTGGCGAGTCATGCTGGTTGTGTAAAACATCATTCAGAGCAACCGAAGTGGCAAATCAGAGCAAAGAATAACGCGGTAATTCAACACGTGTACACAAAACAATGCTTTGGCAGGACTGAGTGGGTGGGAGCCTGGAGGGGTAGACTTGTCAGTTGTCACGGTCACCACACCACACCACACCCACTCCCCGCCAGCTAAAAGCGTCATTGGTCATCAGAAAACAAAAATAAACCAGGAACTTGACTAAAAAATCAAGAATTTCTATTAGAGAGTAAATATGCCTGTCTTTGTTGACCTAATTAAAGCACACTCACGCGGGTGGGTAGCTATTTAAATACGCGCGGGGAGGTTTAAATATGGCGACTGTAGGCAACTTTCTCTCTCCAAACGTTTGTATGAAGATGGCGCGGTTTTCAAAACGTTCATAATTTTTTTATTGTTCGACTAATTTGTGCATCTGCGCTCTTAAAAACAAGGGTGGGAACATGTGTTGAGCAATATTAACCAGAATCGGCAACGGACTAGACAAATGCCGATAAAGCTACTCGTGTGACGCCACATTGAGTGTAAAATACAACAATAACTGCTTTGGATTCCTTAACCCCTTCTGTACCGGCGACGTCTTTTTAGTTCTATTATACCTACATGTGGACGATTTTGTGCAGTTAAAGAATGATCTGTAGTAGTATAAAGGGTGAAACGAGATAGTACGAAGCCTGTTAATAGCTGGAGGCCCTTTTTAAACTGAATAAATTCGTCTAATAGTAGCCATAATGCAGTTAAAAGTACAACACCGGTAGTAAAGGGTTTAACCATATATGAGCCAAGGGAGGTCATTTTTGGACCTCCTGGTTTTAATCCATTAGTTTGAAGAATGAAAGACGATTCATCCCATTAGGTTGGAGATAATAAGACGCTTAGCGCTCGCCTGTAACTTAATAAATCGGCCTTCGGTGAGACATCTTTCAATCGAAAATGTTCAATAATGTTAATCACTGGATAACGGATATCATAATTCCTCGACCAAACCAACCAAGCTGTAATATAAAAGCTTATAGTCTTATACAAGTGCAATAAGGATTTTATTTTATTTTTAAAGAAGACATTAGCATAACCAGAGTTCATTTTATGGAGGCAAGACACGGATTTAAAAACAAAAAAAATGTGGAGAGATAAAGTAAACGAAACCTCGATTTAGTGAACTAAATTAAACAAGAAGAAAAATAAATAAGAGAGTGATTGAGCTAAGTCACTTGGGCGGAGATTACGGTGCAAATGGAAAGTTGAAGGATTGAAAATGGCAAGGGTGCAACACAGATAACTGGTTGGTGCTGGAAGAATGCAAAACCGAGATTGAATTGGATAAGCGTGAGTATCTGTGTAGGGTTTTGAGAGCATGTGGAGTCGCGAGATAGGCACTATTAATTTCACTACACTTAACAAGCACACCACACTTCTTTCCAACACACCTAAATTATCTCTAACGTATACCTTGATTTTGGCTCTCTATCACTCGTTCTACCTTTGGGGGGACACTTGTTACAGGCAGCTTCACCTTTTGTCTCCTTCATTCACATAGGAAAAAAACCAATGAAGGTAGGAGTATCTTGTGGAGGGTTTTGAGAGTATGTGGAGTAACAAGGTAGGATGGAGGGTTAGGACTATCTGGTGGATGGTTATGAGAGTATGTGGAGTAGCAAGATAGGATGGAGGGTTAGGAGTATCTGGTGGATGGTTATGAGAGTATGTGGAGTAGCAAGGTAGGATGGAGGGTTAGGACTATCTGGTGGATGGTTATGAGAGTATGTGGAGTAGCAAGGTAGGATGGAGGGTTAGGAGTATCTGGTGGAGGGTTTTGAGAGCATGTGGAGTAGCAAGATAGGATGGAGGGTTAGGAGTATATGGTGGAGGGTTTTGTGAGTATGTGGAGTAGCAAGGTAGGATGGAGGGTTAGGAGTATATGGTGGAGGGTTTTGAGAGTATGTGGAGTAGCAAGATAGGATGGAGGGTTAGGAGTATCTGGTGTAGGGTTTTGAGAGCATGTGGAGTAGCAAAATAGGATGGAGGATTAGGAGTATATGGTGGAGGGTTTTGTGAGTATGTGGAGTAGCAAGGTAGGATGGAGGGTTAGGAGTATATGGTGGAGGGTTTTGAGAGCATGTGGAGTAGCAAGGTAGGATGGAGGATTAGGAGTATATGGTGGAGGGTTTTGAGAGTATGTGGAGTAGCAAGGTAGGATGGAGGGTTAGGAGTATGTGGTGGAGGGTTTTGAGAGCATGTGGAGTAGCAAGGCAGGATGGAGGGTTAGGAGTATCTGGTGGAGGGTTTTGTTAGTATGTGGAGTAGCAAGTTAAGGTGGAGGGTTAGGAGTATCTGGTGTAGGGTTTTGAGAGCATGTGGAGTAGCAAGGTAGGATGGAGGGTTAGGAATATATGGTGGAGGGTTTTGAGGGTATGTGGAGTAACAAGATAGGATGGAGGGTTAGGAGTATATGGTGGAGGGTTTTGAGAGTATGTGGAGTAGCAAGGTAGGATGGAGGGTTAGGAGTATATGGTGGAGGGTTTTGTGAGTATGTGGAGTAGCAAGGTAGGATGGAGGGTTAGGAGTATATGGTGGAGGGTTTTGTGAGTATGTGGAGTAACAAGATACGATGGAGGGTTAGGAGTATCTGGTGTAGGGTTTTGAGAGTATGTGGAGTAGCAAGGTAGGATGGAGGGTTAGGAGTATCTGGTGGAGGGTTATGAGAGTATGTGGAGTAGCAAGGTAGGATGGAGGGTTAGGAGTATCTGGTGGAGGGTTATGAGAGTATGTGGAGTAGCCAAGTTAAGGTGGAGGGTTATGAGAGTATGTGGAGTAGCAAGGTAGGATGAAGGGTTAGGAGTTAAATCGCCTAATGTTATCAAGATGAACTTAATAATTATATCGCCATCGTTTTGCAGGGATTAAGGGAAGGCTTTTATTTATGTTTATATTATATATATTTACTTATTAGTATCGTTATTTGTTTTAAGTTTCCTTCCTAGACCTCTATCAAGCTTAAGAAAATACCCTCAAGATCCCCCCTCGAGATACATTTGTGCATATTTCGGTAGAAAAACAGGCTTGCTATCGCTTGCCAGAAATAATTGACACCTAGATGGCACAAAAGGTCTTAAAATCGCCACACTAATGGAGCAAACGTCTTAAAATCTCAAAACTAATAGGGATAAACATTAGGAAGAAGGGGGTCCAGAAAGAATCCAAACCTCCCCTTAAATCATGGAGTGGATAAGAACTGACGCACGGAAACTTGAATATAATCTAGAGAATGACGTGCATACTGTCAGGAATCTTTATGGTCAGTCGCACCTCAAAAATGCTGCTGTCTCGACCCCAAATGAGACACTAAAACTGGTTATCATGGTTCAAATGAGTCTAGGGTTTACATAAATAAGTCGGCATTTAGCTTTCACTAACGCTAAAATTGCCTGGTCTCTCTCTCTCTCTCTCTCTCTCTCTCTCTCTCTCTCTCTCTCTCTCTATATATATATATATATATATATATATATATATATATATATATATATATATATATATACTGCACATAATCTCTCCAAATGTTGAAAATATATATCAGAGAATAGTTAAACAAATAAAGAAACAACTCTTATAGCAGATTTGTATTATACACTTTAAACAAAGGAACAAATCTGCATTATATTATTGACTCATAACTGACACAGCCTCACCCCCACCCGCCCCACCCCTACAGTCACCTTTCCCTTAGTGATTATATGATTCAGCATAACCCGACAGACGCACTTGGCCATTTCCAGTTTTTAAGGTGTTAAGGGGAGATCTCCACTTACGGGATTTTTTTCTTGACCCCTTTCTCCCTCATGTTTAGCCCCATTGCTTTTGATATTATAAAACGTTTGTCCCATTAGTTTAGCGATTTTAAGAACTTTCACCCCATATTAAGACCTTTCGTGCCATTCAGGTGTCAATTTTATCCTGGCGAGCGATAGCGAGCCTGTAATTTAAGAGGAACCGGCCTTCGGCCGTGAAATTTTTCTACCGAAAAATGTACAAATGTATCTTGAAAGGGACTCAAGGGGGTGTAATTTTAAGCTTGATGGAGGTCTAGGGAACAAACTAAATACCTATATTTTAAGCTTGATGGAGGTCTAGGGAACAAACTAAATACCTCCCCTTAAATTATCTGTGAAAAGTTGACAATGAATAATTAGCCTAAACACCATTTGAGGAGGTCGATTGAGATTGATTTTACCCCTTTGAATGCTAGAGGTCCTTCTTGAGGTGCATAAAATCGTCTAAAGTTAGCCAGACTATAATTTTTCTATCAACAAATGTACACATTTATCTTGATTTTTTTTTTTTTTTTTTTTTTTTTTTTTTTTTTTAGGCTTGATGGAGGTCTAGGGAGGAACTACAAAACACGATAAAATAATATATAAATGAGGAAATAAATACGCCCATCCCCCCCCTTAAGTCATTGTCTGTTACCCCTTCCGCTGCTGTCGATCCTTCCGGGAGTGCAGAAAATCGCCGCCCTAACCTCAACCAGAATAAAATGTGAACTCGCGTCATGGGTACTCAGGACTTCAGGAGTTATGTTCTGAGTACGAGAACGTCAGTATTAATTATATTCTGGCTATAGCTAGACGATTTTTCTAAGCGTAGTAAGGCACTGTAGGAATCAAAGGGGCAATGCCTATCTACCCTTATCCCCAAACTACCACACTTACTTCCTAAGCTGAATTAAATCGTCTACTGATAACCATGATGAACGAGAGATTGCAGGAAAGGGGTCATAATGAAATAACTATAGGGCCACTCAGTAGAGCACATGCCTCCGCCTACGCTGGCTGGTTCATTACCATTAATATCGTAGGAATACATTTTCTTCTGGATTTGGGTTCCAGGATATGATCCGGATCGCCTCCTAAATTGAATCACTTCTTCCTTGGCGCATATTCCATCTGCCCACCAAATTTCGTAAAAATCTTCGGATCGCTTCCTAAATTGAATCACTTCTTCCTTGGCACATATCCTATCTGCCCAACATTTATTATTTATTGTAAATCAGTTCAGAACTTTGAAAGATATCTTGTTTACAGACAAACAGGCAAACAAACCGAGGCAAAATATAACCTTCATCCAACTTCGTTGGCAAAGCAATTGACTAGCTATTTTTACCCCCGCTATTATTTTTACCTCCGCTATTATTTTTACCTCCGCTATTATTTTTACCTCCGCTATTATTTTTACCTCCGCTATTATTTTTTACCTCCGCTATTATTTTAACCTCCGCTATTATTTTAACCTCCGCTATTATTTTTACCTCCGCTATTATTTTGACCTCCGCTATTATTTTGACCTCCGCTATTATTTTGACCTCCGCTATTATTTTGACCTCCGCTATTATTTTGACCTCCGCTATTATTTTGACCTCTGCTATTATTTAGCCATTATTCATTAATAATTCACTACCCAGTACTTTCGCTTTCAAACACTATTAGGTATGATTAAGGGGAGATTTCCACTTGAGGGACTTTTTTCTTGACCCCTTTCTCCCTCATGTCTAGCCCTATTGCTTTTGAGATTTTAAGACGTTTGCCCCATTAGTTTGGTGATTTTAAGAATTTCTCCCCCCATTCTGTTAATTTTAAGACCTTTCGTGCCATTTAGGTGTCGATTTTTTCCTGGCGAGCGATAGCGAGCCTGTAATTTAAGGGGAACCGGCCTTCGGCCGGGACATTTTTCTACCGAAAAATGTACAAATTTATTTTGAAAGGGGGTGAAGGGGGAGTAATTTTAAGCTTGATGGAAGTCTAGGGAATCAACTAAAAACCTCCCCTTAATGTACAGACGATTCCTAGATCATTAGGTAAAAAAATAATATGCTTTCACTTAGTTTAGGCCTACTATGGACATGCGAATATCATTCTGATGAGAGAGAGAGAGAGAGAGAGAGAGAGAGAGAGAGAGAGAGAGAGAGAGAGAGAGAGAGAGAGAGAGAGAGAGAGAGAGAGAGAGAGAGAGAGAAGCGGTAAAATTGGTAAAATGACGTGAATTACAAACGGCAAAACCCCAGATTAACTCAAAATGACATAACCTAAGCCATACCATTTAGCTTGCATCACACAGATCCAAAGAGGAAAGCCCTATTCATTAGAAGATAAATATCCACTTTCCAACTACAGCAATTGGAGGGTTTATTCCAACCCCTTCTGTACCGGCGACGATTTTAAAATTGTATTCTAGCTAGATTTATACGATTTTGTTCAGTTTAAGGAGAATCTGTATTAATAAAAAGGTTAAGTTAGTTCAAAGTTAATTGTTAAATTGCTAAAGTTAATTGCTGGAGGTTCTATTAATACTGAATGAAATAATCTAATAGTAGCCAGAATAAAGTTAAAAGGACGGCACCGGTACTGAAAGGGTTAATCATATCTAATGCGTGGAGGGTCTGTTTGAACCCTCCCCTGTTTCGCTCCATCACTTACGCGAATTTTATAGATGCTTTGATCCATTGATATGGCGATTTTAAAACAGGGGGGGAAGGGGGATGGGGGAGAGGTGGGGTAGGGTCAATGAGAGAGAGTGTGGGGGAGAAGGGGAAAGGGTAGATGGTTAAGAGTGTGTATGTGTGAGGTGGGGGGGATGGTGAGAGAGAGAACGGGTGAAGGCGGGAGGGTGTGGGCGGGGTGTGGGTGTGAACCGGCCTTAATTACCCTCTCCGACATATGATGCGATTTTGAGCCGATTAGGGATACTTTAAAGCCTTTGTTACCATCAGGGGTATTTAGAAACCTTTAGTTTAGTTACTTCAACCTCTGCAGTTGTCTTTGAGTTAGCTGTGGGCAGAAAACTAATTTTGGAGAGTTAATTATAAGAGTGAGAGAACTCTATTTTTTATTGCTAATCTGGCAACCTCTCCGTCATATGAGTCTGAAGGGGTTAAGAGAGTGTGTGTGTGAGGTGGGGGGGGGGGGGGTGAGAGAGAGGGAGTGAGAATGGGTAAAGGTGGATGGGTGTGGGTAGATGCGAATGGTAAGTCAGTGAGGGGAAAGGTGAAGTACAGTATAATACAATATATATATACTGTACATACATAAATATATAGATGCACAACAAAGTGTTTCGATCGATTATGTGTAGCCTACTATACTGTCTTCGTGGTGCGATGCATAAGGTGTTGATTTTCGGTGTGAGCATCCTGGGTTCGAATCCACGGACTGCCACATGTGTTTGTACATTTCATAAATCGATTTTAGGAGTATAGTTGGTTGTTGGAAGGAACATAATAATACTATAATTTGAACACATAAGCGATTCAAACACTTATGATTCAGGAATATCATTATTTGTTATTTTTGAACGCACAATTTTGACCGTGTAATAGTAAACAGAGCAGCGACATCACAATAAGTGTGTGTGTGTGTGTGTGTGTTTTTTATTTTTATTTTTTTTTTTTTTTTACCAGAATAGGCCATTTCAAAACTGCACGTAATATTAAGACTATAATGAACAATTGGCATCATCGTTCTTAACCCCTTCCGTACCGGTGACGTTCTTTTTGTTATATACTGGCAACTATTGGATGATTTGATTCAGTTAAAAAAGGGCCTCCAGCAATTAACAGGCTTCAAATGACCTCACTTAAGCCTTTCTACTACCACAGATCCGCTTTAAACTGCATAAAATCGTTTAAATATAGCTAAAATAAAATGACAAAGACGTCGCCGGTAATGAAGGGGTTAAAAGGCGCTATAGGCGCCTTCACACGAAGATAATATTTCGGCAACGTTTTAGCAGTAACTTAATTTTGTCAACATATCGCACTATTTCGCATTGGGTTAACATGGAAGGAGAAGAAGAAAAAAAAGAAGGAAGAAGGATAAATAAAAATAAACAAGAAAAAGAAAAGAACATCAACAACAACAACAACAACAATAACACTACAATAATAAATACATAAATATTGATAATAATAATAATAATATAACGCTATATGTAAAGAAATATGGTATCACTTGTAGGTACATCTGGGTAGAAAAATGAAATGACAAGAAGGGAAAGCTAAACAATGAAAACCAGAAATGCTGGAAAAATGGAGAAAATATAGATGTAGTTTTTTCATAGTCACTGTGAAAGTTTTCTACGAGTTTTGAGAGAGAGAGAGAGAGAGAGAGAGAGAGAGAGAGAGAGAGAGAGAGAGAGAGAGAGAGAGAGAGAGAGAGAGAGAGAGAGAGAGAGAGAGAGAGAGAGAGACAAAGCTATAAATATATTAAAAGAAGATAAACAAATCGACTACACAAGAGATAGATAGATATATAGAGACAGATATACAGAAAGAGATAGATAGACGGAATATATGGTGGATGGATAGATCGATAGATTGGATAGGTATATTGGCAGATAGATGGTAGGAGATAGATAGATAGATAAATTAGGCATATATAGAAAGATAAATGATAGGAGATAGATAGATATGTAGATAGATAGATGGATAGATAAATTAAGCATATAATTATAGAAAGATAAATGATAGGAGATAGATATATATATAGATAGATAGATGGATAGATAAATTAAGCATATATAGAAAGATAAATGATAGGAGATAGATAGATATATTATATATATATAGAAAGATAGAAGATAGGAGATAGATATACAGTAATATGTAGATAGATTGATGGATAGATAGATTACACAGATATATAGAAATATAGATAATAGGAGATAGATAGGCATGTAGATAAATGGATAGGTAGATACACAGAAAGAGAAGCAGAGAAAGACCAAGATAGAACTAGCCCCCCACGCCCCCCCCCCCCTCCCTACACACACACACACACACACACACACACACACACACACACACACACACACACACACACACACACACACACACACACCGCTATGACAAAAATTCGGCTAACCACGACGAAAATAAATTTTTTTTTTTGCGTTTCTTCTACACAACAGGTACGACGTAAGTGGTTTGGAAAGTTGTTGACATCCCATATCCCCCCCCCCCCCCCCCCCCCGGTTCCTCTTAAATTACAGGCTCGCTATCGCTCGCCAGGATAAAATCGACACCTAAATGGCACGAAAGGTCTTAAAATTGACAGAAATGGGCCAAAAGTTCTTAAAATCACCAAACTAATGGAGCGAACGTCTTAGAATATAAAAAGCAATGGGGCTAAACATGAGATAGAAATGGATCCAGAAAAAAATCCCTCAAGTGGAAATCTCCCCTTAAATTTGTCAGGAGCATAAGGGGGAAACTAAGACTGAAATGTGGAGTGAGAGGCGACTATTGACCGCGACTGTACAGTGTTGCCATGACTACGGATATGTACAGCGGCGCTAATAAGTCATGGCTCGCGCTGTGCTGTATTAATGTCTGTCAGATGTTGAGTAGGGGTGGGTAAGTGTAGGAACATGGTTGTATATCTCAACTCAACAAAAATAAGAAATCGTGTGTAAATATTGCTGATACCAACTATTGATCAAAACATAATTAATTGGTGCCGAGACATCACTTATTAGGCCGACTGTACAGTGTTGGGCATGACTCGGATACGTATCTTGGTACGCCTGGTAGGAAGGGTGTGGCAGACATTAGGGAACTTCGGGTAATAGAAAGTTCAATTATTCTCCCCGTCATTCACAGCGCGTCTGTAGTTTTAGTTGTCCGACCAGTAAGCCATTTTGATTTAAGGGGGTAGTACTCGCTTTTTCTGGACCCCCTTCTCCCTCATGTGTAGCATATTAGTTTCGAGGTTTTAAGACGTTCGTTCCATTAGTTTGGCGATTTTGAGACCTTTCGCCTAATTTTGTTGTCAATATTAAGACCTTTCGTGCCCTGTACAGTAGGTGTCGATTTTTTCCTGGCGAGCGATAACGAACCTCTAAATTTAGAAGGAACCGGCCTTTGGCCGGGAAATTTTTCTACCGAAAAATTTACAAATCGATCTTGAAAGGGGGTCTAAGGGATTTTTTTCTAAGCTTGATGGAGATCTAGCGAGGAAACTAAAAAGTCAATAAAATATATAAATATATAGACCAAAAACCAAGCACTACCCCCTTAACCTTTGTAAGGAGCTTGCTGGATTCGAAGACCTTAAACATTGTGTATAGGAGCAGATCACGAGTTCATTGTACAGCATTGTACCACCAGTCTGACGATTCTTTTGATCTTGCAGAGGACTTTTCTCGAATCAAATAATGCGAAAGAATTCACTAGTGTTCTGCATAGCTGATGGGATGGTGGTGATTGGATCGTATTTTAAAGATTACTAACGATTTTCACCTTGTCAATCCAATGATGTCACGTTTGCTTTCCTTCTTGCTAATTCCAGACGATTATACTCAGTTTAGTAAGGAGTTTTCTACCGATAAATGTATATATTTATCTTGAAGAGGGGTCTAGGGGGGGGGGGGGGTATTTTATAAAGTTTGAGGGGGGTCTAGCGAGGAAACTAAAAAAAAAAAACAAAAAAAAAACATGAATTAATAGACCAAAAAACAAGCACTACCCCCTTAATAGTGCAATATCTAGCTGCTCTCTGATCCCTCTAACTATTCCAATCAGATGACGCCAATTTCTGTGTTATTCTAGCAAAGATTAGACGATTTTATGGAGTTTTGTTAGGGTGCTGTAAAACTCTTACTATGACTGCATACTTCTCCTTAAGTTGAGACATTTGTAATCGGCAAAACTATATACAGTATACATTTAAAACTGATTTTGGCCCAGACTCGCCTCTCTTTACATATATATAAATAAATAAATAATGATACTAGTACTACTACTAATAACGATAATATATATACTGTATATATATATATACCGGTATATATATATACTGTATATTATATAGGTTAGGTCAGGTTAAGTTAGTTTC
The DNA here is from genome assembly GCA_032716605.1 of Paralithodes platypus. Taxonomy (NCBI): domain Eukaryota; kingdom Metazoa; phylum Arthropoda; class Malacostraca; order Decapoda; family Lithodidae; genus Paralithodes; species Paralithodes platypus. The sequence goes on from CM064554.1 coordinate 1,923,485, forward strand.
AAGATAGTGAAGAGGATGACGAGGTGAAAGGTGTTACTGCAAGGGACATAAAACACACAAACACATAAACAACAATCCCACCCCCGATAACGTTAATTACACCACCACCACCACAGCAACAACTATATCCTGCTTCTGATTGGCTGACAGTAATGAGCGTTTTAGTGTACTTAAGGGAGCCCACCTCGCCTTTTTTTCTCTTTCTCTCCCTCTCACTTTGGCTAGTATCCATTCGGCCCCATTCAACCTACTGTTTTAAGACGTTTACCCCCATCCAGGTGTCAATATTTTCCTGGCGAGCGGTAACGAGCCAGCATATATATATATTTGTTTTGACAGCAAGCTAAATTTGTAAATTTTTCGATAGAAAAATTTCTCCAGCGAAGCCGGATTTCTCCATACAATGCTAGCTCGCTATCGCTCGCCAGGAAGAAATTGACACCTGGATGGGGATAAACGTCTTAAAACAGTTGGCTGAATGGGGCCGAATGGATACAAACCAGGGAAAGAAAGAAAAGGAGAGAAAGATAAAAAAGCAGGTGACCCCCCTCTTACCGACCACTTCTTGATTGCTTTCCTGACGAGATGATGTAATGTTGGGTTAATTATCCCTTGCAATACTTAGACTTTTTGTGTTAATTAGGTGTCGACTTTTTCCTGGCAAGCGATAACGAGCCTGTAATTTAGGAAGAACCGGCCGAAGGCCGGAAATTTTTTCTACCGAAAAATGTACAAATATATCCTGAAGGGAGGTCCTGGGGTTGCTATTTTATGTTTGAAGGAGGTGTAGGGAGAAATACAAAAATAATAATACATACCGGTACATGAAAAATATCGATCAAAAAATGTACCATCCCCCCTTAAACATATTTGTGAATCAGCAACATACCTGTAAATTACCGATCACAAGAAAATACCAGTCTTTGAAATTTTGTTTTGTAATTATTTAACCCCTTCTGTACCGGCTACGTCTTTTTAACTTATTCTGGCTACTATTAGACGATTACTTTCAGTTTAAACAGGGCCTCCAGCAATTACAAAGGTTCCAACTATCTCACTTAACCCTTTTTACTACCTCAGATCCTTCTTAAACTGCGCAAAAGCCTCTAACTATAGCTAGCATATCATTAAAAAGACGTCCCCGGTACAGAAAGGGTTAATCTATTTCAAAATCAAATTCATTATATATATATGTTTTTTTTTATTTCTTCCAGCACTGTTATTGTTACCCCGTGTTGCTTCTCACGCCGAGTTTATTATTACATTGTTTAAGGGAGCCCACCTCGCCTTTTTTTTTTTTTTATCTTTCTCTCCCTCTCTCTTTGGCTTGTATCCATTCGGCCCCATTCAGCCTACTGTGTTAAGACGTTTACCCCCATCCAGGTGTCATTATTTTCCTGGCGAGCGGTAGCGAGCCAGCATATATATATTTTTGTTTTGACAGCCAGCTAAATTTGTACATCGAAAAATTTATCCGGCGAAACCGGATTTCTCCATAAAAATCGACACCTGGATGGGGATAAACGTCTTACAACAATGGGCTAAATGGGGCCGAATGGATACAAACCAGAGAAAGAGAGAAAAGGAGAGAGAAAAAAAGCAGGTAACCCCCTTTAATGTAGAGTGCCTACTTTCCACACTACCCCCAGCAAAAGGTGGCAGCGAGTGGGACGGGTTAGGCAGCGGGTGGGACGGGTTAGGCAGCGGGTGGGACGGGTTAGGCAGCGGGTGGGACGGGTTAGGCAGCGGGTGGGACGGGTTAGGCAGCGGGTGGGACGGGTTAGGCAGCGGGTGGGACGGGTTCCTAGGCAGCGGGTGGGACGGGTTCCTAGGCAGCGGGTGGGACGGGTTCCTAGGCAGCGGGTGGGACGGGTTCCTAGGCAGCGGGTGGGACGGGTTAGGAGCGGGTGGGACGGGTTAGGCAGCGGGTGGGACGGGTTAGGCAGCGGGTGGGACGGGTTAGGCAGCGGGTGGGACGGGTTAGGCAGCGGGTGGGACGGGTTAGGCAGCCTCACCTGACCTTTGATAGAGTTGTAGCCCACGAGGGGGTCCGGTTATAAGGGGGTAGTGGTGCTTGGTTTTTGCTCTATATATTTATGTATTAATATATATCATTAACCAGAAGCTTGTGTTACATGCTAATACTTTGTTTTTTCGCGCGCGCGCGAGAGAGGGAGAGTGTGTGTGTGTGTGTAATAATAATATTAATAATAATAATCTATCTATCTATTTACTCAGACCCAATCCCCACATTTCCATTTTTTTTTCTTTTCCCTATTTATATTGATGATGATAATAATAATAGCCTACTAATACTAATACTAATAAACGGTGTATTGGTAATTGGCAGCCGGATGGGGCTAAAAATACACATGTTACATACTCAATGATGCACATATGAAAACAAATATATTTATACATATACTGTAGATGCACAACAGATGATCGTGAAAAGTGAAAGAGGGTATTTGACATAGTGAACATTTGATTTACAAGTTAGACTGACTCTATTAATGTGTGTGTGTGTGTGTGTGTGTGTGTGTGTGTGTGTGTGTGTGTGTGTGTGTGTTAAGGGGAGATTTCCACTTGACGGATTTTTTTCTGGATCCCTAAATAAAATAAAAAAAAACATGTCGCGTATGAATCTCAGTATTTGATCTACAGTGGGGGGGGGGGGGCCGCGGGGGGACGCTCTATTTATTTGTTTATTATTTATTTGTTTACTATTTATTTGTTTACTTTTATTTGTTTACTTTTATTTGTTTGCTATTAATTTGTTTACTATTTATTTGTTTGCTATTAATTTGTTTACTATTTATTTGTTTGCTATTAATTTGTTTACTATTTATTTGTTTACTATTTATTTGTTTACTATTTATTTGTTTACTTTTATTTGTTTACTTTTATTTGTTTGCTATTAATTTGTTTACTATTTATTTGTTTACTATTTATTTGTTTACTATTTATTTGTTTGCTATTAATTTGTTTGCTATTAATTTGTTTACTATTTATTTGTTTGCTATTAATTTGTTTACTATTTATTTGTTTGCTATTTATTTGTTTACTATTTATTTGTTTACTATTTATTTGTTTACTATTTATTTGTTTACTATTTATTTTAGTTTACTCCTAAAATAATATCCCCAATGTGTGCATTTTCCGGTAAAAAAATGTCTGTTACTCTTCAATTACAGGCTCGCTATCGCTCGTCAGGGAAAACAAAATACACTTAAATGGCACGAAAGGTCTCAAAATCACCAAAACGGGGCGAATGTCTTAACATCTCAAAGCTAATGGGGCTAAACATGCGGGAGTAGGTCCAGAAGCCCCCCCCCCCCCCCCCACCACCACCGCTAATCGTACCAGTTGGTGTGATTCAGTAATGTCAGCTAATGGGTCAGTATAATAATACTAGTAGTTCTTAAAGCTAGTAACACAGATTTTTTTTATAACTCATGGAAACTTGGTATGGTGGCCCAAATAAACTGCTACATTGCACCATCATGTTGAAAGGGCTAGAATAGTCATGGTATGATGCTAAAGCCGGTATCACACGAGAGCTTTTATAGTCAACATTCGATGATCAACATTTTTCTGGCAACTTTTCTGGAATATTTTGCACTGGTATCGGAAACTAGACTGATGTTTGACGAATTTAGGTGACCGAAATATTCTAAATTCTGACCTCATAAGCTACCAGACCAATGTTAAGGATAAATGTTGGGTGAAAAAGCGCTCGTGTGATACAGGCTTAAGACTCTAGTACAATGGTTTAGAGTTTCCAAGATCAGTATACACATGAGTGTTTCTAGAATCATTTATTCGAATCCCAGGGAGAAAAACCACGATGCTCTTACAGTACATAGCTTACCATTCTATGTTTTATGTTTGTTTTTTGTTTTTTGTTTTTTTTTTAAATGCCATGTATTCTGTGTCCAACCAACTTCGGGAATGCGTGCAGTGTATATCGTATTTTCAGTAGAGCATCACCTGCAGTTTTGCGAGTACTGGAGCTTGCAGATTTGAGTAAGAGAGAGTGTTTGGAAGGTACAATAGCGTTCTGTATATACTTAGAGAACATTACCCCAGTTAATATCAGTCTCCGAAAACATCATTAAAAACTGGAGTAGAAAGTAAAAGTGTGAATTAAACTGCACGTTGTCAAGAAATTGGGGCAGTGGTGGCGGGTTGCTCAGTAACAAGTTTCCACCTGAGTAGTTCATGCGAAGTTCCGTACAAAAACAAGCTATGACGGTGCATTAAGACCTCCATCAAGCTTTAAAAAAACAATCCCCTAGACCCCCCCCTTCGAGACAAATTTTTTCATTTTTCGGTACAAACATTTCCCGGCCGAAGGCCGGTTCCTCTTAAATTACAGGCTCGCTATCGCTCGCCAGGAAAAAATAGACGCCTCTCCTAGTTGCACCTCTCTCCCTCTCTCCCTCTCTCTCTCTCTCTCTCTCTCTCTCATTTAGTACTGGAGCTTGCAGATTTGAGTAAGAGAGAGTATTTGGAAGGTACAATAGCGTTCTGTATATACTTAGAGAACATTACCCCAGTTGATATCAGTCTCCGAAAACATCATTAAAAACTGGAGTAGAAAGTAAAAGTGTGAATTAAACTGCACGTTGTCAAGAAATTGGGGCAGTGGTGGCGGGTTGCTCAGTAACAAGTTTCCACCTGAGTAGTTCATGCGAAGTTCCGTACAAAAACAAGCTATGACGGTGCATTAAGACCTCCATCAAGCTTTAAAAAAACAATCCCCTTCGAGATAATTTTTTTCATTTTTCGGTACAAACATTTCCCGGCCGAAGGCCGGTTCCTCTTAAATTACAGGCTCGCTATCGCTCGCCAGGAAAAAATAGACGCCTAAATGGCACGAAAAGTCTTAAAATTGACAGAAATGGGGCGAAAGTTCTTAAAATCGCCAAACTAAAGGGGCGAACGTCTTAAAATATCAAAATCAAGGGGGCTAACCATGAGGGGGAAAGGGGTCAAGAAAAAAATCCCTCAAGTGGAAATCTCCCCTTAATCTTGGCGTGGCACACACTGTATAAATAATGTACTCTACGGAGCCCTGGTGTAAGGTTCTCCGCGTGTACTCTCTCTCTCTCTCTCTCTCTCTCTCTCGCTCTCGCTCTCTCTCTCTCTCTCTGGTTATTTGGCGCTCTCTAACATCCTTTGTTTCCACCAAGGTTGAGCCAAGGCCCAGACTGTAATATCCACTTCATTTAACATCACATTATTATGGGGGGGTTTATGTGAATCGGGAGTTTTGTGTTTTTATACCAATCCAAAGCCATCTCTCTCTGTGTGTGTGTGTGTGTGTGTGTGTGTGTGTGTGTGTGTGTGTGTGTGTGTGTGTGATTTACTAGAACTGAAAACATAATCTGGTCACAACGGCCACACCCAAACTAGTGACATTCGCAAATGGACACATCCAATCAAACGGCCAGCCCCAAATAGCCGCAGTCAAATTAAATTAGATTAGGTAAGATAACATTATATAACATTAGCTTAAGGGGAGGTCTCTACTTGAGGGATTTTTTTCTTGACCCCTTTCTCCCTCATGTCTAGCCCCATTGCTTTTGAGATTTTAAGACGTTTGCCCCATTAGTTTGGTGATTTTAAGAATTTCCGCGCCATTCTGTCAATTTCAAGACCTTTTGTGCAATTTAGGTGTCGATTTTATCCTGGCGAGCGATTGCGAGCCTGTAATTTAAGAGGAACCGGCCTTCGGCCGGGACAAATGTACACATTTATCTTGAAAGGGACTCAAGGGGGTGTAATTTTAAGCTTGATGGAGGTCTAGGGAACAAACTAAATACCTCCCCTTAAGCAAGAATAGAGTGCATTATTACGAGTTAGATTAGGTTTTGAAATTGCCCTGGAGGAGGTTACTAGTTTCAATTGTCCCTATTTTGATTATTCTATATACAAATTAATTTCTGCTGGTAAATTTAAATACATATGTTGCATCTACCGTTCCCCAAATACTCCTCCAGAGCAAAGTCTTTTTGATTATCTGTCCTCACAACTCAGTGTCCTCAACTTAAATGCTTCTTCTGAAATCACTGTGTTGGGTGATTTTAATGTCCATAATGTTGAATGGCTCACTCATTCAGCCAGGACTGATGATGCTGGTCTTGAATGTGAGCTATTTGCAGACTCATTTAATCTCACTCAACTAGTCAACCAACCCACCCGTGTACCAGATAATCCTAATCATAATTCCCACCTACTGGACTTATATTTAACAACCAATTCAGAAAATATGACGTTACAGTGAGGTCCCCGCTTGGATCTTCTGATCACTGTCTGATACAGGCCACCTGTCTATCACCTACCACACCTTCCCACTCTGAACCTGTTTTGGTGACTAAATGGCATTACGATAGGGCAGACTTGGGTGGTCTTCAAGGTTTCTTTATTGATATTCCCTGGACCTCTTTCTTTTCTAATGATGCACACTCCACCTTGAGCCACATACAAGATTTTGTAAAAATTGGAATGGAAACTTTTATTCCTCATCAAAAGTACAGTAAAAGATCTAATTCACCTAAATGGTTTGACCATAATTGTGCTAGAGTAACTGAACAAAAAGCAATAGCCTACAATGCATACACAAGATCAAAAACACATGAAGCCTTTAATTACATTAGAAACATCAGAAACCATGCCAAAACTGTATTAAACCTAACTAAATCAAACTTTCTCCACAAGCAGGCAAATAAACTTCTAAATAATCCAAATAATAACAAAATATTTTGGTCTACTCTTAACTCATTCAAATCCAACTTCACTACTGCTTCATCCATTCCACCATTAAAATTTCCGACTGGCAATCTTGTAAGTGACCCACGAGGTAAAGCTAACCTTCTTGCGGATATTTTCTCCACCAACTCAACCTTAGATGAAATAAATCAAGATGTCCCTGTACTTAATTTTAATTCGCCTGAAATTCCCTCACTTAAGATCCACACCAGACATGTCAAAACTATTTTGCAGAATCTCTCAGTAGATAAGGCTCCTGGTCCAGATGAAATTCCTCCAATAGTATTTAAGAATTGCTCCTTGGTGCTCGCTCCTGTATTGGCAAAAACATTCCGTCTGTGTACTCATACCTCATGCTTCCCAGTACCCTGGAAAGAAGCAAACATCCATCCAGTTCCTAAAAAAGGTGCCTCTTCAGATCCATCAAACTACAGACCAATAGCTATAACTTCCACTCTTGGTAAAGTCTTTGAAATTATATTAAATAATCACATAATTAAGCATCTTGAGAATAATAAATTAATCAGTGATAGGCAATATGGTTTTAGATGATGTCGATCAACTGTAAACATTCTTTGCCTTCTTACGCATCAAATCAACCAAGCTACAGACCAACATGGTGAAACACATACAATAGCACTGGATATATCAAAGGCATTTGATAGAGTCTGGCATCAATCCTTATTGTCGAAGATGTCACAATACGGCCTTGCATCATTAGTTCCACTAATTTCTTCTTATCTTCATAACAGAAAAATATGTGTAATGGTAGATGGCCTTTATTCTCAATTTCACTCAATAAATGCTGGTGTTCCCCAGGGATCAGTTTTGGCCCCAATTCTGTTCCTCATTCATATCAATGATCTCATATCTACCACTCATAATCCAATACATTCCTACGCAGATGACTCAACACTCCACAGTTCCTTCACATTTACCAATTCTTTCACCCAACCCGATCTTATAAATTCAAAAATAAACACTGCAATTTCTCTGAACCAGGACCTTTCTAGAATTAATGAATGGGGACAAAAGAATCTAGTTTCCTTTAATGCACAGAAAACCAAGTACATTCAATTTTCTAACCGACAGAATCTCACTGACTCCCATATATTTTTTAATGATGTAAATATTCCCACTTCCCCTAGTATTGACATTCTCGGTGTAACATTAACTACTAACTTGAGCTGGACACATTATGTTAGAAGCATTGCTAAGAATGCCTCTAAAAAACTGGGACTCGTGTACAGAGTTCGAGAATTCTTCACTGACGAGCAGTTGGCCGTAATATATAAAAGTCATGTGCGTTCTCAGATGGATTACTGTTCACCTCTGTGGAGTGGAAGTGGAGTGGTTGCATTGAGGCAGTTGGACAAAATTCAAAATAAAGCTATTAGATTAATCAATAACCCTGAAATCACACAGGACCTTCCTACATTATCCATACGAAGAAACGTTGCATCCCTTGCATTATTCTACAGATATTTTCACAGCAATTGTTCCGAGGAACTTGCTTCAATTGTGCCGCCTCTCCACATCTTTCCCCGTAGAACTAGGGCAGCTGAGAGCGCCCATGAATTTACACTTTCTCCTCCACAATGCAGAACTTCTGCTTATCAAAATTAATTTATCCCTAGAACTACTACTCTTTGGAATTCACTTCCCTTGAGTTGCTTTCCACAAACTTACAATCTACAAAAGTTTAAATCCAGTTGTTACAAACATTTTATGAATGGAGGATGCCTTTAGGCACATGGACCTTTTTGTTTTATCTGTGTTTTTCCTTCCTCCGTTCATTGTCTCTTTAAAAAAAAAAAAAAAAAAAAAAAAAAAAAAAAAAATGGACATAATGATCTGAAAGCAATTTGGGTGTGGCCGTTCTGGTTGTGGCTGTTTAGGAGTGTGGTCTTTTCTATTGGAAGTCACTGTAGTATAGTGAAAGAATGGAAACAGGGTTGAGTATACTAGGGGGGATGCATTGGCCGATTGCACAATTCCGTATATGCAACACTAGAGACTTGCTTATACGGTATATATTATATTACTGATTCTTATAATACGCGTCTCTACACACACAACATGAGCTACGTTGGAGGATATTAAGGGGAGGTATTTAGTTTGTTCCCTACGTTTTCATCAAGCTTAAAATGACAACCCCCAGACCCCCTTTCAAGATAAATTTGTACATTTTTCGGTAGAAAAATGTCCCGGCTGGAGGCCGATTGCTTTTAAATTACAGGCTCGCTATCGCTCGCCAGGAAAAAATCGGCACCTTAATGGCACGAAAGGTCTTAAAATTGACAGAAATGGGGCAAAATGTCTTAAAATGTCTAAACTACTAGGGCGAACGTCTTAAAATTTCAAAAGCAATGGGGCTAAACATGAGGGAGAAAGGGGTCCAGAAAAAATCCCTCAAGTGGAAATCTCCCCTTAATCACACACACACACACACACAGAAAGAGAGAGAGACAGTGTGTGTGTGTGTACAATTACGGTCAAACGCCTCACGTGTCCTCCCTCTGGCTCTGGCGCTCTCTCTCTCTCTCTCTCTCTCTCTCTCTCTCTCTCTCTCTCTCTCTCTCTAAATAATACCAACATATCCTTGACATACCTTAACATATTTTAAAGTTATTCAGTGTGGTTCAGGAATAGTTTAAAGTTATTCAGTGTGGTTCAGGAATAGTTATTCAGTGTGGTTCAGGAATATTTTAAAGTTATTCAGTGTGGTTCAGGAATATTTTAAAGTTATTCAGTGTGGTTCAGGAATAGTTTAAAGTTATTCAGTGTGGTTCAGGAATATTTTAAAGTTATTCAGTGTGGTTCAGGAATATTTTAAAGTTATTCAGTGTGGTTCAGGAATAGTTTAAAGTTATTCAGTGTGGTTCAGGAATATTTTAAAGTTATTCAGTGTGGTTCAGGAATATTTTAAAGTTATTCAGTGTGGTTCAGGAATAGTTTAAAGTTATTCAGTGTGGTTCAGGAATAGTTTAAAGTTATTCAGTGTGGTTCAGGAATATTTTAAAGTTATTCAGTGTGGTTCAGGAATAGTTTAAAGTTATTCAGTGTGGTTCAGGAATATTTTAAAGTTATTCAGTGTGGTTCAGGAATATTTTAAAGTTATTCAGTGTGGTTCAGGAATATTTTAAAGTTATTCAGTGTGGTTCAGGAATATTTTAAAGTTATCCACACATATTCCCCGGTAGACCTGCCTCAGATGGTATATAAATAAGAGATTCAGTACTCCATAGCTTTTTGTTTAGTTTATTTTAGTTATAGAGATTATTGGTCACGAATTCTGACTTATAACGAATATACTATATATATATATATATATATATATATATATATATATATATATATATATAGATACAAGTAGAATACCCTCCCCATAAAACGTACGAGTCAAGATAATGATAATGATAATGATAATTTGTATTTGGTCCATAGAAATACAATTACAATAAATTTTAATAATACAAAATTTGACCTAGCTCTTTGATGAAAGGTAACATCTGTTAATTGGAGGTTTTGAGTGTTTCCTAGACTTCCATCAAGCTTGAAATTACACCCCCATGATCCCCTTTCAAGATAAATTTGTACATTTTTCGGTAGAAAAATTTCCCGGCCGAAGGCCGGTTTCTCTTATGTTACAGGCTCGCTATCGCTCGCCAGGAAAAAATCGACACCTAAATGGGACGAAAGGTCTTAAAAGTGACATAAATGGGGTGAAAGTTCTTAAAATCGCCAAACTAATGGGGCGAACGTCTTAAAATCTCAAAAGCAATGGGGCTAAACATGAGGGAGAAAGGGGTAAAGAAAAAAAAGTCCCTCAAGTGGAAATCTCCCCTTAAGAGCCAGTTAGGTAATATTATATGTGCGTTCTTCCAAATTGGTATATTCTTGGACACTTGAGAAAAACAAATATTACAGATATTACAAATATTACAGATATTACAAATATTACAGATATTACAAATATTACAGATATTACAGAAAGCAAAGGAACACGCACTTAAATTACCGGTATGTTACAAAAAGCAAGAAACAAGCATAAAGGCAACGAAGAAGGTATGGAAGAGGAGAGAGAGAGAGAGAGAGAGAGAGAGAGAGAGAGAGAGAGAGAGAGAGAGAGAGAGAGAGAGAGAGAGAGAGAGAACTAGAGCAAGAGAGAGAGAGAGAGAGAGAGAGAGAACTAGAGCAAGAAAGGCGAGAGAGAACTAGAGCAAGCGAGAGAGAGAGAACTAGAGCAAGCGAGAGAGAGAGACAACTAGAGCAAGAACGAGAACGAGAGAGAGAGAGAGCGAGAACGAGAGAGCGAGAACGAGAGAGAGAGAGAACTAGACCAAGAGCGAGAACGAGAGAAATAGAGAGAGAGAGAGAACTAGAACGAGAACTAGAGAGATTCGATAGGCGACACTACGAGACAGGAACGAGAGAGAGAGAGAGGAGAGGCATGGGAACACCCTTCAATAATTTCCTACCGTTCTCTCAGTGACGTACAGATCAAATACCACCACCCTTAAGGGGAGATTTCCACTCGAGGGATTTTTTTCTGGACCCCTTTCTCCCTCATGTTTAGCCCCATTGCTTTTGAGATTTTAAGATGTTTACCCCATTAGTTTGGCGATTTTAAGACATTTTACCCCATTTATATCACTTTTAAGACCTGTCGTCCCATTTAGGTGTCGATTTTTTCCTGGCGAGCGATAGCGAGCCTGTAATTGAAGAGCAACCGGCCTTGGGCCGGGACATTTTTCTACCGAAAAATGTACACATTTATCTTGAAAGGGACTCAAGGGGGTGTAATTTTAAGCTTGATGGAGGTCTAGGGAACAAACTAAATACCTCTCCTTAAAATTTCCAAGCAACCACTTTCACCGTAACAGCTTGTGGGGTGGGGTGGGGGTGGGGGGTGGGGGTGGGGGTGGGGGTGGGGGGGTGGGGGGTATGACAGACTGTGTGGTTGGTCTGGGGTAACTATAGTCGGTTTAGTTTCCCTTGGCGGACAATAATTGTTGTATCCCTTAAGAGGGAGATTTCCACTTGAGGGATTTTTTTTCTTGACCCCTTTCTCCCGCATGTCTATAGCCCCATTGCTTATGAGATTTTAAGACGTTTGCCTCATTAGTTTGGTGATTTTAAGAATTTCCGCCCCATTCTGTCAATTTTAAGACCTTTCGTGCCATTTAGGTGTCGATTTTATCCTGGCGAGCGATAGCGAGCCTGTAATTTAAGAGTAATCGGCCTTCGGCCGGGACATTTTTCAACCGAAAAATGTACAAATTTATCTTGAAAGGGGGTCAAGGGGGTGAAATTTAAAGATTACTGGAGGAGTAGGAAACAAACTAGAAACCTCCCCTTAACTGATTAATTGGCGGTCCTTTTACCCCCCCCCCCCCTTCAGGAGGCGATGACGCGTTTCTTGATTATATTCCGGCCGTTTTTAAGGGGAGATCTCCACTTGAGGGATTTTTTTCTTGACCCCTTTCTCCCTCATGTTTAGCCCCATTGCTTTTGATATTATAAAACGTTTGCCCCATTAGTTTAGCGATTTTAAGAACTTTCACCCCATATTAAGACCTTTCGTGCCATTCAGGTGTCGAGTTCCCTGCAGTCGTTTAGGCAGACGGATATAAACTATCCTCTTTTATAACCCCTCTTGACTTTCAAACTTCTTTACCTAAGCCGTACCCAACTCGTCTAATAAGAGCCAGAACAAACAACAACAACAGAAAAGGAAATGCGTCAGCGTATCTTGAAAGGGTTAAGGGCAGATCTCCACTGGGAGGGATTTTGTTTTTTCTGGACCCCTTTCTCCCTCATGTTTAGCCCCATTGCTTTTGATATTATAAAACGTTTGCCCGATTAGTTTAGCGATTTTAAGAACTTTCACCCAATATTAAGACCTTTCGTGCAATTCAGGTGTCGATTTTATCCTGGCGAGCGATAGCGAGCCTGTAATTTAAGAGGAACCGGCCTTCGGCCGGGAAATTTTTCTACCTAAAAATGTACAAATTTATCTTGAAAGGGACTCAAGGGGGTGTAATGTTAAGCTTGATGGAGGTCTAGGGAACACACTAAATACCTCCCCTTAAGTTGGTGACGTGGCAATATATATAGTCAGGTGGAGAGAAGCAGAGAAACTATAGTGTAAGAAAGGACGATCATACCTTTATGCGGGCGCCATTTTGTTGCCGTAATAATCAGATTATAATTACAATTATGATTGTATTCTTATTAACCCTCTCCGACATATGACGCGATGTTGAGCCTATTGGGGATACTTTAAAGCCTTTGTTACCATCAGGGGTATTTAGAAACCTTTAGTTTAGTTACTTCAACCTCTGCAGTTGTCTTTGAGTTAGCTGTGGGCAGAAAACTAATTTCTATCTATCTATCTATATGCTCAGGCCCAATCCCCATTTTGGGGGTAGCCGACTCAAGACAGAGCAAGAACAGGGAAAACACAAAAACAACATAAAACAAAAAATAAACACAGATAAAAAACACAAACTCTCACACATCCAGGTCACCCAGGAGAAGACCCAGAAACCAGGGTTACCAAGGTCGCTCCAGCACTCCCCCGGCCCCTGACCACCAGGAGAGGTTCCGATCTCGGCAGGCAGACATGCAGCGGAGCCAAAGCGACAAGCCCTCCCACCACACTTCCAGGCACACCCTTCATATTAATCGTCTCCCCGGGCCAGGCGCCTGATGGACTATTATCTAGTCCAACTTGCGCCCGACCCCTTACTCCAAATGACCACGTGTTCACTCAACTATTCACAAGCATTCTCCATTCACTCCTGTCCACCACCACTTCCCCTGCCTGATCTATAGTCATTCCTCTATCATCCAAAGCCTTTCTTACACAGTCTCTCCATCTAATTTTGGAGAGGTAATTATAAGAGTGAGAGAACTCTATTTCTTATTGTTAATCTGGCAACCTCTGCGTCATAAATGCGTGAAAGGGTTAACATTGTTTAGTTTTCAGCAAGCTATATAGTGAGCCAACATTGATCCATAGCTTCCAAGGTTATCCAACTGTTTCGATTTTGTTTTGGTGAGCGATAGCGAGCCACACGCCTGTTTCTCCAAAATGGCACTTTAATGAGACGAAACATCTTATGGGGCGAAACGTTTCACCTTACAATGCAATAACTACTGGATTGACACAGGGAGAGTCCAAACAGATCCTCCTTGCACAAGATAGGGCTAACTATCATATGCATTTGCAAGGCAGTATCATCTTTGCCAACTCTGTATGCTGTAACCAAACCAAGCAATAGTTCTCAGTTAAGGGGAAACTGGCCGTTTGTTTGGTCTATTAATTCATGTATTCATATATTGTTTTAGTGTTCTCCCTAGACCTCCATTAAGCTTAGAAAAACACACCCTACACCCCCCTTCAAGATAAATTTGTACATTTTTCGGTAGAAAAAGTTCCCGGCCAAAGGCCGGTTTCTCTTATAATTGCAAGCTCGCTTTCGCTCGCCAGGAAAAAATTGACACCTAATGGCACGAAAGGTCTTAAAATTAACAAAGACATGGGGCGAAAGGTGTTAAAATCGCCAAACTAATGGGCCGAACGTCTTATAATCTCAAAACTAGTGGGGGCTAAACATTAGGGAGAAGGGGGTCCAGAAAAACGGTCAGCCTCCCCTTTAAGCAATTATCTCGGTCATGCTTGCAATCGCCGGAGAGGGTGGTGTAAATGGCATGCAGGCCCCCGCCCCCCCCCCCCCCCCCCCAAAGCGACATATGCCAACTCCCTCACGCACAACCACTCGCACGAACACTTTATACTGTGCAATAAAGCAATAAATATCAGTCAAATTAACCCTTTGAGAATTTTGCCGCGTTTTGACAAGTGTATTCTGGCTATCAGTAAAACAGATTTCATTCAGCTTAGGAAGGATCTGTGGGAATGTAAAGGGTAAAGAGTATCCCGATTAACCCTCGGACTTCCATTAATATATCCCTTCCCCAATCATAATCCAATCGTCTAATAGTAGCCAGAAAAGCGAACAGAAACGCGTATTGGATCTTGAAAGGGTTAACACTATAGTGTGACGTTCGAAACCCCAATTCAATATTGATGTTTCTTAGCTGCATTATACCTGGTTCACTTTTGGGGCGATTTTTGCATGTATTCATTATTTTTCTAGTTTCCTCCCTAGACCTCCATTAAAAAAAAAAAAAAAAAAAAAAAAAAAAAAAATCATTAGATCCCCCTTCTAGATTAATTTGTACATTTTTCGGTAGAAAAATGTCTCGGCCGAAGGCCGATTCTTCCAACATTACAGGCTCACTCTCGTTCGCCAGGGAAATAATTGTCACCTAAATAGCACGAAAGGTACGAAGAAAGGGGCCGAAAGGTCTTAAAATCGACTAACTAATGGGGAAAACATCTTAACATCTGAAAACTAATGGGGCTAAACATGAGGGAGAAAGTGGTCCAGAAAACCGGCCCATCCCCCCTTAAATTGCGGTAATAAGACAGTAAAGAACTAATATTAATGAAGATTGAGTGTGTTTGTGAGGATTAAGGGGAGGTTTTTAGTTGATTCCCTAGACTTCCATCAAGCTTAAAATTACTCCCGCTAGACCCCCTTTCAAGATAAATGTGTACATTTTTCGGTAGAAAAATGTCCCGGCCGTAGGCCGGTTCCCCTTAAATTACAGGCTCGCTATCGCTCGCCAAGAAAAAATCGACACCTAAATGGCACGAATGGTCTTAAAATTGACTTAAATGGGGCGAGGGTTCTTAAAATCGTCAAACTAATGGGGCGAACGTCTTAAAATCTCAAAAACAACGGTGCTAAACATGAGGGAGAAAGGGGTCCAGAAAAGAAAAAAATCCTCCAGGTGGATATTATCTCCCCTGAAGATTACGGTATTGTGTTGACAATATGGCTGTGTGTGCCCCCATAACACAATCTAATAATACCTAGAATAACAGAAAGATTCACAGCCCTGACGATCCAAACGAGGTGGTGAGGACTTAATTCTAGTAGAGATGGCATAGCCTATCCGATAGAAAAGGAAAGTTGAAGGAAAGGATAGACAAGAAGAAGGCTCTCTCTCCCCACCCTCCAAACGTGTCATCCTTTACTGAAAGGGTAAAAACTATCGCAATGAATTATCTGGTTTCCAAATTGCCTTCCTAAGCTGCACAAACGCGTCAAATCAAACCGAAACGGGTCAATTCCATCTTGAAAACCCTCTGACTTTCAAATGTCCTTTCTAAGCTACAACACATTATCCAGTAGTAACACAAATATACGGAATAAACGGAATATCAACCTGAAAGGGGTCAAATCTATCTCAATTAACCCCCTGACTTCCAAATCCCTTCCTAAATTGCATACAATCGTCAAATAGTAGCCAATAATACAAGGAAAAACAGCTGTAATCTCAAACTTGAATGAGGTAAAAGCTCTCTTGATGAACGTTCTAATTTCCAAACTCTCTCCTAATTTCCAAACTCTCTCCTAATTTCCAAACTCTCTCCTAATTTCCAAACTCTCTCCTAATTTCCAAACTCTCTCCTAATTGACCACTTGCGAGTTTTGGTCTATAAGGAAGTTGGAGCCGTAAACATCAATATTTAGGAGAAATACAGAAATTAGACGAGTTGGTGATGGATAGAAATTGTGCTGAATTGTATTATATGTCTTTATAAATGCACTACAACCGTCTTTTAGCGGGTCATTTTGTTGTATATCGATATCTGCGGCTCCAACTTCCTTATAGCCTGAAACTCGCCAGTGGTCAATTGCTCAAGCTCGTCTATTGATAGCCAAAGTAAGAGGAAAAACGCGTCATCTTATATTGGAAGAGTTAATAGCGAACACAAATTTCAATTAACCCTCTGACTTCCCAAAGTTCGTCCTAAACTGAATATAGTCGTCTATTAACCCTTTCACGATCATATGACGCAGAGGATGCCAGATTAGCAATAAGAAATGGAGTTCTCTCACTCTTATAATTACCTCTCCAAAATTAGTTTTCTCCCCACAGCTAACTCAAAGACAACTGCAGAGCTTACAGTAACTAAATTAAAGGTTTCTAAATACTCCTGATGGTAACAAAGGCTTTAAAGTATCCCTAATAGGCTCAAAATTGCGTCAAGAACGTGAGAGGGTTAATAGCCCAAATATAAGAGAGAAACGAGTCATCTTATCCTCAAGGGGTTTTCCTCAACTTTGGAAGGCTCTCTAGGAATAAAGGTGATAAGATATATATCAATTAACCCTCTCACTTCCAAAATTCCTCACCAAACGGAATACAAATCGTCATAACATAGCTACAATACAAGTTAAGAATACTGGAAGCTGAAGGGGAGATGGGCCGCTTTTCTAGTCCCCTTTCTCCCTCGTGTTAAGCCCCATTTGTTTTGAGATTATAGGACGTTGGGTCCATTAGTTCAGCGATTTTAACACCTTTCGCCTCATTTCGTTGCCAATTTTAATACCTTTCGTGCCATTTCAGTGTAAATTTTTCCGGGCGAGCGAAAGCGAGCCTGAAATTTTAAGAGGAACCGGCCTTCGGCCGGGACATTGTTCTACCAAAAATTGTACAAATTTATCTTGAAGGGGAGGTTGTTTTTCTAAGCTTGATGGAGGTCTAGCGAGGAAACTAAGAAATAAAGGAATAAATTAATTAATAGACCAAACAAACAGCCACTAACTAGCCCCGTAAGAGTGACATCCGAATCACGTGGAGGAGATTTGAATGCGGCAGTAATTCACGATCCACACACCATGACGGCTCTATCGGTGGTCAGGCTGTGGGGGGATTATTGTTGTGGATGTCCGGAGAGAAACATGACAGGGTGGCATTCTTTCCGATACATGCCAGGCTCATACTAACACACGATGTCAATGAGTATCAAACCATGACTTTTTAGACATAGGCACTTACTTTGCTTTTTAAGAGAGGGCATACTATGGGATATAAACACTTTCGTATATATAAATTAATTGTTTGGATCCATACACACACACACACACACACACAAACACACACACACACATATATATATATATATATATATATATATATATATATATATATATATATATATATATATACTGTATATATACTGTATATACCATTATTCGAATCAGCTTAATGATTTCTGAGCCACATCCCTGGGTTATGTTCTGACTACACACACACACACACACACACACAAACACACACATACAACGGTCACGGTGGCCGAGCGCGCTTAGTACTCTGTATTGGGAGTGCTAGCCCTGGTGTCGGGGGTTCGATCCCACGCGCCGGCAGGGGAGGTTCTCTCAAAAACTTTCCCTGGCCGTGAAGGCAAGGTCTGGAAGGACCGTCTCGGGGGACCCACAAAGTCTCCTGCCCACTTCCTACTCCCTCGGGGGTATGTAGGCGCTCTCGTTAGCAGCCAGGATCAGTCTGTTGATCACTTAGGTTAAGATATAGGTTAAGTCTGTGTATTTTCAGCCCCATTGGCTGCCGGCTTGAAATAAACCGATTATTATTATTATTATTATACCTCCCCGTGGCGTAACTGATAGCGCGTCTGGCACATAACCAGAAGGTCCAAGGGTTCGAGACCCGGGCGGGGAAGAGACATTTGGGCAAGTCTCCGAACGGTGTAGCCTCTGTTCACCTAGCAGTATAAATAGGAACCTGGTATAAGTGGACGAAGTTGTGACGTCCCATCTGGGGTTGGTGATCGGTTACAAGGCGAGATGGGTATCGTACTGGTCAACCTAAGCTACTGGTCAACCTAAGCCTTCGGGTGAGACTGGTACCGTAGTGAGAATGGTACCGTACAGATTAACCCTAAGCCTTCGTTTCCAGATGTCGCCAATTGGCTAAAATACAGACTACACACACATCCACAGCCATTCCAACGATACATAAACACTTAACATTCATTTCACGCAATACATTCCCAGTTAAGGAGGCGCGATAGTAATGAGCTTAGCTCGCATTGCGTGGATTCCCCTTGACGAACAAGCAAGTGAATTACATAACCACAAATATATTATCTCTTAGCTGCAGGGTGAACTCTCAACTGGTATCACACTAGTGCTTTCTATCTCATCTTTATCGGCAATTCCGATCTGGCAGCTTATAAACGGCGCTTACAATATTATATCGCATATAATAATCAACCTCCAATATAATTAATAATACTAACGCAAAACAATAATCAACCTCCAATCTAGAAAATAATGCCACTGTATAATGACAATAATAACCTCCAATCTAGTAAACCCCTTAATCATTAGGCGTTCTCCTACAGTTAAGGGGAGATCTCCACTTGAGGGATTTTTTTCTTGACCCCTTTCTCCCTCATGTTTAGCCCCATTGCTTTTGATATTATAAAACGTTTGCCCCATTAGTTTAGCGATTTTAAGAACTTTCACCCCATATTAAGACCTTTCGTGCCATTCAGGTGTCGATTTTATCCTGGCGAGCGATAGCGAGCCTGTAATTTAAAAGGATCCGGCCTTTGGCCGGGAAATTTTTCTACCGAAAAATGTACAAATTTATTTTGAGAGGGGGCCAAGGGGTTGACATTTTTAGATTCCTGGAGGAGTAGGAAACAAGCTAAAAACCTCCCCTCAAGGAATGATCTGTGGGAATGAAAATTACCCCCTCCTCCCTCATATTTATCCTTATGATTTTTGAGATCTTAAGACGTTCGCCCCATTAGTTAGACGATTATAAGACCTTTCATGTCACCTACGTGCCAACGTTTTCCTCTTCCTGGCGAGCGATAGCTAATCGGCAATTTAGGAGGAACCATACTTTGGCCAGGGAACAAATATTTCTCGAAGTGGGGTCTAGGGGGCATTTCTCGAAGTGGGGTCTAGGGGGCATTTCTCGAAGTGGGGTCTAGGGGGCTTTTCCGAAAGGGGGGTCTGGGGGCCATTTCTCAAAGTGGGGTCTAGGGGGCATTTCTCGAAGTGGGGTCTAGGGGGCAGTTCTCGAAGTGGGGTCTAGGGGGCATTTCTCGAAGTGGGGTCTAGGGGGCATTTCTCGAAGTGGGGTCTAGGGGGCATTTCTCGAAGTGGGGTCTAGGGGGCCGAAGTGGGGTCTAGGGGGCCGAAGTGGGGTCTAGGGGGCCGAAGTGGGGTCTAGGGTGCCAAAGTGGGATCTAGGGGCCCGAAGTGGGGTCTAGGGTGCCAAAGTGGGGTCTAGGGAGCCGAAGTGGGGTCTAGGGGGCAGTTCCCGAAGTGGGGTCTAGGGGGCATTTCTCGAAGTGGGGTCTAGGGGGCATTTCTCGAAGTGGGGTCTAGGGGGCATTTCTCGAAGTGGGGTCTAGGGGGCATTTCTCGAAGTGGGGTCTAGGGGGCATTTCTCGAAGTGGGGTCTAGGGGGCAGTTCTCGAAGTGGGGTCTAGGGGGCATTTCTCGAAGTGGGGTCTAGGGGGCATTTCTCGAAGTGGGGTCTAGGGGGCATTTCTCGAAGTGGGGTCTAGGGGCCCGAAGTGGGGTCTATGGGGCATTTCTCGAAGTGGGGTCTAGGGGGCATTTCTCGAAGTGGGGTCTAGGGGGCATTTCTCGAAGTGGGGTCTAGGGGGCAGTTCTCGAAGTGGGGTCTAGGGGGCATTTCTCGAAGTGGGGTCTAGGGGGCATTTCTCGAAGTGGGGTCTAGGGGGCATTTTTATTAAGCTTAATGGAGGTCTATGGATGAAACTAAAAACATAATACATAATTAAACAAATAAATACCGGTACACATCTCCCATTAAGGGGAGGTATTTAGGTTGTTCCCTAGACCTCCATCAAGCTTAAAATTACACCCCCTTGAGCCCCTTTCAAGATAAATTTGTACATTTTTCGGTAGAAAAATGTCCCGGCTGAAAGCCGGTTCCTCTTAAATTACAGGCTCGCTATCGCTCGCCAGGATAAAATCGACACCTAAATGGCACGAAAGGTCTTAACATTGACAGAAATGGGTTGAAACTTCTTAAAATCGTCAAAATAGTGGGGCGAACGTCTTAACTTTAGGAAAACAATGGGGCTAAATATGAGGGAGAAAGGAGTCAAGAAAAAAATCCCTCAAGTTTGTTGTTGTTGTTGCTGCTCCCCAAGCTGCCTGACCGAACAGCCCCAAGGCCCTGAGCAAGGCCAAGGCCATAACCGTGCCCCCCCCGCCAACCACAACAAAGCCCGGGTGACCGAAGCCACTCCATGGCGGGGAGCTGAGGAGGGTGCAGAAACGCCCGGGAAGCCAAAGCCCCACCCAGGGCCCCGTGCCCCTCAGCAATTATGAAGAGAAAGTTGAGGGGCAAAGGAAAAATGTGACGCTTTGGCTTCCAATCTTGGTAGATTGGGAGGTCAATCCATGGAAGAGACGCCGTCACTTGAGATCTAGAAAATATATAAGTAAAAGGAACAGTCAGAGTAAGCTATGGGTATGGCAGAGATCGCTCAGGTCTCACTCTGATAGACCAGCCCATCACCACTCCCTCAAGTGGATATCTCCCCTTAATTGTAGCAAAAACTGACACCTAAGAAGTGTTTCAATAATTTACGTGTGTTAATTAGAATAGATACACCGACTAGCACTGTTCATATAGTCTACCCTCTTTGTTACAACTAAGCGGTCCATGTTTACAGTGTGACTAGCACTGTTCATATAGTCTACCCTCTTTGTTACAACTAAGCGGTCCATGTTTACAGTGTGACTAGCACTGTTCATATAGTCTACCCTCTTTGTTACAACTAAGCGGTCCATGTTTACAGTGTGACTAGCACTGTTCATATAGTCTACCCTCTTTGTTACAACTAAGCGGTCCATGTTTACAGTGTGACTAGCACTGTTCATATAGTCTACCCTCTTTGTTACAACTAAGCGGTCCATGTTTACAGTGTGACTAGAACCATCTTCGGTAGCAGCAGCCTAGTTTTAGGGTTACATCATGAAATTAGAATATGATCATACGTATATTATTCATATTTCATTAACTATACAGTTTATCTATTGCAGTTTTAAATACCTTGACTGAAACTTTTGCAAGCAATCGAAACAATCCGACTGTTAGTAAACAATCAGCCCTCCAAAAATAAAATAAAAAAATAAAATAATAATAATGATAACAATAAAATAATTAATAACATATAAAACTCGTTTTTGTTATGACTAAAATGAAAAATATGTGAGCAAAATAGGCCGCACCATTGATTATGAATTGTGTGAGGTGCAGCGGTCTGGAGAATTACACCCCAGGAAAAGACAACCACCTTCGCTGCATCACCTACCTGTTCACTTCGGGCTCAAACGTGAATAAATAAATATATATAAAAATAAATAACTAAATAACTAAATATTATATATATATATATATATATATATATATATATATATATATATATATATAAAATCAAAGGCAAACAAAATGGCGTCATGGTGCTGAAGGGGTTAAGGACTATTTATAGCCTTCGACACAGACAGACAACCAACATTGCAACTGCTGATGTACCCTTGAGGCTGCTACGGTGCAACTATCCGTGAGCTGAGTTAAGGGGGAAGGGTTGATTTTTTTTTGGTCGATTTTTTTTTTTTTTTTTTTTTGGTTTCCTCCCTAGAATTCCGTCAAGCTTAACCCGTTCAGTACCAGGGACGTCCTTTTCATCCTATTGGGGCAACTATTAGACGACTTTATTCAGCTTAGGAAGGACGTCTAGCAATATCAAAGCTTCCAACTATCTCAACCAACCCTTTTAACTACCACAGATCCTTCCTAAGCTGCACAATATCGTCTAAACATAGCTAGAATCAAATGTAACACACGTCGCTGGTACTCAACGGCTTAAACAAACATCCCTAAGATCTCCCTTCAAAATATGGTTGTACATTTTTCGGTAATACAATGTCCTGGCCAAAGGCCGATCCCTCCTAAATTACAGGCTCGCTATCGCTCGCCAGGAAAAAATCGACACCTAAATGACATATCAAGTCTTAATATTGACAAAGAAAAGGGGTGAAAGGTCTTAAAATCGCCAAAAGAATGGGCCAAACGTCTTAAAATCTGAAAACTAATGGAGATAAGCAAGAGGGAGAAGGGGGTCCAGCAAAAGCAACCACCTCCCCTTAAGTGTAAAGATGTGGCTTGGTGGTGGTGGAGGTGGTGGAGCTTATGATAGTGGATTGACACCAGACGTTTTCCAGGCACCCTTTGATATGTTACGTTACATCTAGTTCACTCTCACTCTCTATTACTTGCTCTCACTCTCTCCTGCCACGGACATTAGTTCCAGGGCAGTAATTCCCTTTCCAATGTTCCCTTACCCACTCTAAACCACTGTTTGGACACTTGATCCTCAGTGTTTTGGAGGACAAGCAACCTAGAAGGGTCACTGGATCTGTTGTTGCTTGATTTCCTTTGTACTCCTTTGTACTCCCCCCTCCCTCTGTGTGTGTGTGTGTGTGTGTGTGTGTGTGTGTGTGTGTGTGTGTGTGTGTGTGTGTGTATATTTTATATATATTATATATATATATATACATATATAATAGAGCTTCCAGAATCGAAAGTCCTTGATACATTACCAATTCTTTTATTGAGAAGAGATAAAAAAAAAACAAAGTTGAAACAAAAACAATCCAGATTGTACCACCATTGTTCTTGTGTGTTCAGGACTTCTTATACTTTATATTAAATAGATACCCAAGGGGACAGACACGAGGTAAGGAAGGACACTACTTTTGAGCGTGAGTATCGAGTTTCTAATAAATACGAAATGATCGATGATTTACAGATTGCCCTTACAGTCTGATCCGCTACTAATTCCAGGAACATATAGCGGTATAGTGAAAAACAATTATTATAGGTGACACAAGTATTACCAAAGCATATCTCAAAGGTCCGAGGGGGGGGGTCTTTTAAAACTTACCCTTCTTCGCTACATTAGCTTGGAGATCTTAAGACGTTTCACCCATTACTTTAGCGATAAGACGCTTCACCCCATTCAGGTGTAGATTTTATCTGGGCGAGCGATAGCGACCCTATAAATCAGATGAAATCGGGCTTCGGCCGGAACATATTGTATATGGGAAAATGTACAAATTTAGCTTTGAAGGAGGCCTGGGTAAGCCTCGTTTTAGTTTGAAGGAAGTCTGGGAAGGCGTTATTGATAGCCTATAGGGGACAAGCTAAAATGACATTGCTCGATAATGGCGAAAAAGCAAGCAAATCCACAATAGCGATCAAACATAATATCATCATCATAACCCCACCACCACACCAGACAGTGAACCAAATAGTGTGTTATAACAACAGCCGTGTACAGCCGTGAGTGTGAATCTATCGAACCGCTATAGTAACACCCACTTACCAAAGCACGCTGATTGGCTGGGAACATAATGTACACCTTCTTTACTGGATAATTTACACTGGGCTTTATTGGGAGTCAGATCTTTGCCATTTTGTCTCTGTTTATTCTTCCTTAATTCATTGTCTCTTAAGGG
>CM064554.1:1950226-1995226 GCA_032716605.1 Paralithodes platypus
GTATATCAGTTCCTACACACATAGCTTCATCACACATAGCCTCATTAATGGTATATCAGTTCCTACACACATAGCTTCATCACACATAGCCTCATTAATGGTATATCAGTTCCTACACACATAGCTTCATCACACATAGCCTCATTAATGGTATATCAGTTCCTACACACATAGCTTCATCACACATAGCCTCATTAATGGTATATCAGTTCCTACACACATAGCTTCATCACACATAGCCTCATTAATGGTATATCAGTTCCTACACATAGCTTCATCACACATAGCCTCATTAATGGTATATCAGTTCCTACACACATAGCTTCATCACACATAGCCTCATTAATGGTATATCAGTTCCTACACACATAAGCCTCATTAATGGTATATCAGTTCCTACACACATAGCTTCATCACACATAGCCTCATTAATGGTATATCAGTTCCTACACACATAGCTTCATCACACATAGCCTCATTAATGGTATATCAGTTCCTACACACATAGCTTCATTAAGGGGGTAGTGCTCGGTTTTTCTGGACCCCCTTCTCCCTCATGTTAAGCATAATAGTTTTGAGATTCTAAGACGTTCGTTCAGTTAGTTTGCCGATTTTGAGACCTTTCGCCTTACTTATTTGTCAACATTAAGACCTTTCATGCCATTTAGGTGTCGATTTTTTCCTGGCGAGCGATAGCGAGCCTGTAATTTTAGAAGGAATCGGCCTTTGGCCGTGACATTTTTCTACCAAAAAATGTACACATTTATCTTGAAAGGGGGTCTTGGGTGTATTTTTAAAAGCTTGATTTAGGTCTAGCTAGGAAACTCAAAAATATAGTAATACACATATACATTGACTAAAAACCAAGCACTACTCCCATAATGGTATCTCAGTTCCAAAAGATCACGCGGGAGTAAATAATATACCGTTAGACAACACAAACAGAGACATGACAAGCACAGTGATAACAAGTACACCGATGTATTGAAGGACGCGGAAAGTGATAATAAATATGGTAGATAGTTGACAGTTAGGTGACTCCCGCCCTTCCCTCACCCCTCCAACCCCCCATCCACACAGACAAACAAACAGTAAGGCAAACCCATACATTAACAAACACACAGACAGACAGACAGACAGGCAGGAAGACAAAGAGACAGACAGTTAGAAAAACAGACATACAAACAATAAGGCAAACAGATACACTAAGAAGCAAACAGAAAGACAAACAAACATACAGACAAACAATCAGACAGAAAGACAAACAAACATACAGACAAACAGACATACAGAAAGAAAAACAAACAGACAGACAGACAGACAAACGTAAAAAAACAGACAAAGACAGACAGACAGACAGACAGACAGGCATCCAACACCACAATGCATTACTGTCTCTCGCTGGGTCGACTTCTCTCAAACAATCAATCTTTTATGTTAAAGGTGGTTCACACTCTCTCTCTCTCCCTAACACATTATACTGTCATTGGCGTACACACACACACACACACACACACACACACACACACACACACACACACACACACACACACACACACACACACACACACATATATATACACACCAACACACACACACACACACACACAGATGTCAGATGTTGAATAGGGTGGGTAAGTGTAGGAAAATGTTAGTATATTTCACTCGATATGAAAAAATGAAGCTTAGATATTGCTGATACCAATTATTGATCAAAACATACTTGGTGCCGAGACATATAATTTATTAGCGCGACTGTACTCTCCCCCCTTAAGCCACATACAGGTACAGGTAGAATATAGGGATGAACACGTATTATTCTTGAACGAAATATATTAACATTTGATTAAGGGGAGATTTCCACTGGAGGGATTTTTTCTGGACCCCTTTCTCTCGCATGTTTAGCCCCATTGCTTTTGAGATGGTAAGACGTTCGCCCTATTAGTTTGGACATTTTAAGAAATGTTTCCCCATTTCTGTCAATTTTAAGACCTTTCGTGCAATTAAGGTGTTAATTTTTTCCTGGCGAGCGATAGCGA
Organism: Paralithodes platypus; assembly: GCA_032716605.1. NCBI lineage: Eukaryota > Metazoa > Arthropoda > Malacostraca > Decapoda > Lithodidae > Paralithodes > Paralithodes platypus. Next base: position 1,952,266 of record CM064554.1, read on the forward strand.
GCCTGTAATTTAAGAGCAACCGGCCTCCGGCCGGGACATTTTTCTACCGAAAAATGTACAAATTTATCTTGAAAGGGGGTCTAGGGGGTGTAATTTTAAGCTTGATGAAAACGTAGGGAACACACTAAATATCTCCACTTAAGTCACATGGATAGATTATCTAATTTTAACTAGTCTGTTTCTTAATTAACAGCTGACGGTAAATTGGTATGTCCATCTCTTGATTACTGAGCTAGGCCTATTACGCAGATTGGATACCGAAATGTGTTGCTAATTATGCAAAGTTGGCATTAAGGGGGGATGGGCCGGCTTTCTGGACCACTTTCTCCCTCATGTTTAGCCCCATTAGTTTTCATATGTTAAGATGTTTGCCCCATTAGTTAGTCGATTTTAAGACCTTTCGCCCCATTTCTTCGTCAATATTTAGACCTTTCGTGCTATTTAGGTGTCGATTTTTTCCCTGGCAAACGATAGTGAGCCTGTAATGTTTGAAAAACCGGCCTTTGGCCAGGACATTTCTCTACCGAAAAATGTACAAAGTAATCTAGAAGGGGGATCTAATGGATGTTTTTTGTTTTTTTAATTTGATGGAGGTCTAGGGAGGAAACTAGAAAAATAATGAATACATGCAAAAATTGCCCAAAAAGTGAACCATTAATATGCCGCAGAAATATAGCAGTTTCCTATATTGATATGGAGTGTTGAGAAATATAGCAGTTTCCTATATTGATATGGAGTGTTGGAAATATAGCAGTTTCCTATATTGATATGGAGTGTTGAGAAATATAGCAGTTTCCTATATTGATATGGAGTGTTGAGAAATATAGCAGTTTCCTATATTGATATGGAGTGTTGAGAAATATAGCAGTTTCCTATATTGATATGGAGTGTTGAGAAATCAGCTGTAAAAGGGATTCAATTGACCACTTGCGAGTTTCGTTCTATAAGGAAGTTGGAGCTGTAGACATCGCTATTTAGCAGAATTACCCGCTAAATTACGGTTGTAGTGCACATTATATGAATACACAAAACCCCAATTGAGCCTACTTCCTGTCCATCAGAAACCTACACTATTATTGCATTATTCGGTTTTAAATGGATGTTTTTATGGCTCCAAATGCCTTCTAGCCAATTAACCCCTTCTGTACCGGTGGCACCCCCTTTTAATATTTTGTCTGGCTAATAATATAGAAGAGTGCATTCAGTTTCAAAGGGCCTCCAGCAATTGATAGGCTTCGAACCGTCTCACTCAACCGTTTTACTACCACCGATCCTTCTTAAGGGGAGGTATTTACTTTGTTCCCTAGACCTCCATCAAGCTTAAAATTACACCCCCTTCAGTCCCTTTCAAGATAAATTTGTACATTTTTCGGTAGAAAAATTTCCCGGCCGAAGGCTGGTTCCTCTTAAATTACAGGCTCGCTATCGCTCGCCAGGAAAAAATCGACAGCTAAATGGAACGAAAGGTCTTAAAATTTACAGAAATGGGGTGAAAGTTCATAAAATAATCCAACTAATGGGGCGAACGTCTTAAAATTTCAAAAACAATGGGACTAAACATGAAGGAGAAAGGGGTCCAGAAAAAAGTCCCTCAAGTGGAAATCTCCCCTTAAATCTGCCCCAAATGGTCTAAATATAGCTAGAATAAAATGAAAAAGACGTCGCCGGTACCGAAGGGGTTAACCGTTAAGCTGGACATAATTAATAACTAATGCTCCCAATCTCGTTCTCATCACGAGGAAGTGTTCAAGTATTCCTGTCCGCGACTGTACGTATATAAGTTGTAGCTTGGACTTGTATATTTGATTACAAAGAGCTACGTTCTGGATCTCCTAGCTGCAGATCACGGAAATAATTTTAGTCAGGAAATTTAAATATTGTATAAAATTATGAATATTAATTATTGTATATGAATATTAATATTGTTGTATATGAATATTAATTATTGTATATGAATATGAATATTAATTATTGTATATGAATATTAATATTATTGTATATGAATATTAATATTATTGTATATGAATATTAATATTATTGTATATGAATATTAATTATTGTATATGAATATTAATATTATTGTATATGAATATTAATTATGTATATATGAATATTAATATTATTGATATGAATATTAATATTATTGTATATGAATATTAATATTATTGTATATGAATATTAATTATTGTATATGAATATTAATATTATTGTATATGAATATTAATTATTGTATATGAATATTAATATTATTGTATATGAATATTAATTATTGTATATGAATATTAATATTATTGTATATGAATATTAATATTATTGTATATGAATATTAATTATTGTATATGAATATTAATATTATTGTATATGAATTAATATTATTGTATTGAATATTAATATTATTGTATATGATTAATATTATTGTATAATATTAATATTATTGTATGTATTAATATTATTGTATATGATATTAATTATTGTATATGAATATTAATATTATGTATATGAATATTAATATTGTATATGAATATTAATTATGTATGAATATTAATTATTGTATATGAATATTAATATTATTGTATATGAATATTAATATTATTGTATATGAATATTAATTATTGTATATGAATATTAATTATTGTATATGAATATTAATTATTGTATATGAATATTAATATTATTGTATATGAATATTAATTATTGTATATGAATATTAATTATTGTATATGAATATATTACTATTATTGTATATGAATATTAATATTATTGTATATGAATATTATTATATGAATATTAATATTATTGTATATGAATATTAATTATTGTATATGAATATTAATTATTGTATATGAATATTAATATTATTGTATATGAATATTAATTATTGTATATGAATATTAATATTATTGTATATGAATATTAATATTATTGTATATGAATATTAATTATTGTATATGAATATGAATATTAATTATTGTATATGAATATTAATATTATTGTATATGAATATTAATATTATTGTATATGAATATTAATTAGTATATGAATTATTAATTATTGTATATTATATTGTATATGCATATTATTGTATATGAATATTAATATTATTGTATATGAATATTAATATTATTGTATATGAATATTAATATTATTGTATATGAATATTAATATTATTGTATATGAATATTAATATTATTGTATATGAATATTAATTATTGTATATGAATATTAATTATTGTATATGAATATTAATTATTGTATATGAATATTAATTATTGTATATGAATATTAATTATTGTATATGAATATTAATGATTGTATATGAATATTAATTATTGTATATGAATATTAATCACATAAATTGTATAATCAAAATCCACATAACCACATTCTAAAAATAGCACCAAAATCATCATCACCAAGAATTTAATACAGCCGCATACCGGTACTCTAGACACCAGAAACGCAATTATTATTTAATTATCACCAGGATAACTGAGTAATAAACCTGATTATTTTCGCTTTAATAAAACTCATCTTACCCCCCCCCCCCCCAACCCCCTGTTATGCAGCAATGTTTCTTCAATTTTTATTTTATTTGTATTTTATTTTGTTGGCGGTAACAATGGTGGTGGCAAGCCTAAGCCTGACTCAGTGTATTACATTATAGTCTGACCACACTGATCTCGGCGCGCGGTTGATCTCGGCAATTTGTTTACGCTGGGCCGAAATCACTTGCTGGAGCAGGTTTGTTTGGGCTACGTGTGTGTGTGAGGAGAATGTGTATTGTGTGTGTTGTAGTAGTAGTGATAATGATAATAATAATAATGCTACTACTATTATTATTATTATTATTATTATTAATATTACTACTACTACTACCACCACCACTACTACTATCATTATTACTATTACTACTACTACTACTACCACCACCACCACCACCACCACCACTACTACCACTAATATTAATAATAATAATCAACATATTAATAATAATCGGTTCATTAAGAAGATGCCAGCCTAATGAGCTAAAATACATATATTACAAGCCATTGAAATGAACGTTAACTAAAATATTTACATCAATGTTAATAGAGTTATGCATGTTGAGCTTGGGGAGAGAGAGAGAGAGAGAGAGAGAGAGAGAGAGAGAGAGAGAGAGAGAGAGAGAGAGAGAGAGAGAGAGAGAGAGAGAGAGAGAGAGAGAGAGAGAGAGAGAGAGAGAGAGAGAGAGAGAGAGAGAGAGAGAGAGAGAGAGAGAGAAGGGGGGGGGGGGGGGGGGGGTCCGGGGTTCCCACGATTTAAAACACATTCCTCAAACCTCAACTAACCAATACTTGAGTTTTTGTCTGTCATTTTTTCCTTTTTCTTTTGTCTTACCTACTTCGTAGGATGAACAAATATGTTTTATTAATGGCTGCCTTGAATTGTATTACTTATTTTCTGTCCCAAATATCCCAACAATATAATCCAGTTATATCTAGTCTTTGTTCTTGGTAGCAGTAAAAGGAAATTAAGGGGAGGTATTTAGTTGATTCCCTAGACTTCCATCAAGCTTAAAATTACTCCCCCTTGACCCCCTTTCATGATAAATTTGTACATTTTTCGGTAGAAAAATTTCCCGGCCGAAGGCCGGTTCCCCTTAAATTACAGGCTCGCTATCGCTCGCCAGGAACAAATCGACGCCTAAATGGCACGAATGGTCTTAAAATTGACAGAAATGGGGCGAGGGTTCTTAAAATCGCCAAACTAATGGGGCAAGCGTCTTTAAATCTCACAAGCAATGGGACTAAACATGAGGGAGAAAGAGGTTCAGAAAAAAATCCTCCAGGTGGAAATCTGCCCTGAAGTGTTGCTCTTATTGTTAAAGTTGAAACCGACTGTTAGGAAACGTACCTAATATAATCAGTAACACACACACACACACATGCCGATATGTAGAAGAAACACACATACAACTACATAATACCATGTTGTACACACCAATACGACATACACACTAATACCAATACACCACACGTTAATCTCTTTCTTGACATTAAGCCACTACTGATAATTCATATTGTGTCTCTATGTGTCTTACTCTATTGCTCACAGTATGACAGACAATATCTTCACATGTACGATGGCATTACGTGAAAATAACTAATGTAATTTGGATATTCAAAGGCAATTAGATTACACTAAATAATTTTGTAACTGTTAATGAACGCTAATTTACTAAACAAATATAGTGTTTCGTTTTCGCAAGGACACTACCCCCCACTACTCACTCTCACTCTCTCTCTCTCTATATATATATATATATATATAAATGTGTATTTAATGACAAATATAATAACTATGGCTAGGATTGGAACCTATGCAGGCAGGTCTGTCACCAGTATCACTACGGAGGTTAAAACGAGAAATATTGTATTTTTACCTGTGTTCCCCCCTCCCCCCCCCCAACATCAACTCGAGTGGGGGACAGACAGTCTGTTAATCGAAACCCGGCTCCCCTAAGCATGGCAAGATGTTTATTTGATGACAAATATGATAGCCAGGGCTAGGATTCTAATCCTAGCCCTGGCTATTATATACAGTACACACATACACATACATACATATATATATATATATATATATATGTGTGTGGGTGCGTGTGCGTGAGTGTGTCATTGGTCATGTAGTGGCACTAGTGGGTGTCTTCCAGTGTCGCTCCACTGGCACCACACAGGCACTAAGCCATGCATGAGTGGCGGGATGGCTTAAAGTGTTACAAGGCCTATTGACTGTATGCTGGAGATCATGCACTAACAGAGACTCAGAGAGAGTCCAAAGCCTGTTAAATGCTGGAGGTACTTTCTATGCTGAATAAAAGCGTTTAATAGTAGCCAGAATAAAGTTACAAAAGACGTCACCGGTACAGAAGGGGTTAAAGGGTACATAATTGAAGAGTCGTTAGCGCTTGGATTAAGAAGGGACACTGTTCTGGACATCATCATGAATTAGTATTTTCAATAATTGCTTTATCACTATAATGCAATCGTCTTTTGTTGCTTGAAAAACAAAGGCGTCCAGTGTGACTTGCTTCCAATCACTTCACAATATCAATGGGGGATATGTGTTCCTTCTGATTCCGTTTCCCTATCTCCAATGGCCACCAAAGTCAAAGATAAGAACTGGGGAATATTCTAGGATAGTTAAAAAAATATTGTATAGTTATTTATTTATTTATGTATTTATTTGTTTATTATATTTATTGATTTATTTATTTATTTATTTAATTATATATTTATTTACTTAATTTTATATATACGGTATATTTTGTTTTGCTAACGGTAAAATGGCATATCCTCATCTTTACTACTTGGATATTACACAGATCTTGTAGCGAAATACGTTGTTTATTATCAGTATTAATAATTAATATGGTTAGACATAGTACTTTCATATTTTTCCATTAACAATAGAAAACTCAGCTGCCAAGGGATTCAATTTAGGGTAAGCTGAAATAAACCCGATTATATTGGTGTAAGATATAGCTGGTGCAAAATTGTAGTGGTTGTAAGTTATGACTGGAGAGAATGTTAGGAGAGCAATAAAGTTTGGGAGATAGATGTGGTGTGGTGGTTGTAGGTTATGACAGGGGAGTATTTTAGAATAGCAATAAAGTAGGTTACGTGTGAGATATGTGGTGTGGCGGTTGTCAGTTAACCCCTTCAGCACCATGACGTCATTTTAACCTTAAATCTGGCTAACAATACACGATTTTATGCAGTTTAAGAAGAACCTATGCTATTCGGAGGGTTATTGGAGATCGATTTTACCCCTTTGAGCCCTAGAGGTAGATCATAAACTAAAGAAAATCGTCTAATGGTAACCAGAATATGTTGGAAATTACGTCATGATGCTGAAGGGGTTAAGACGGGAATAATACAGAATAGCAATAAAGTAGATTAGGTGTAGGTGTAGGAGAAAGATGGGGTGTGGAGGTTGAAGGATATTATGACTGCAGTAGCAATATAATAGTTATGCAACATCTAAGAAATGGAAGGAGTGTTAGCTTGCATTGCTGCATTGTTTACGTCTTCATGTACGGTCGCGCTAATAAGTCATGTCCCAGCTGTCATTATGTTTGGCTTGCTCTGTGTTGTATTAATGTCTGTCAGATGTTGAATAGGGTGGGTAAGTGTAGGAACATGTTAATATATTTCACTCGATATGAAGAAATGAAGCTTAGATATTGCTGGTACTAATTATTGATCAAAACATGATTGGTGCCGAGACATCACTTATTAGCGCGACTGTACAGTAAGGTAAACAACGGTCGCTCTTCTGTTAACCCATTTAGGATCGGTCACGTCCTTTTCATTACATTCTGGCAACTAGTAGATGGTTTTATTCAGCTTAAGGGGAGATTTCCACTTGAGGGATTTTTTTCTTTACCCCTTTCTCCCTCATGTTTAGCCCCATTGCTTTTGAGATTTTAAGACGTTTGCCCCATTAGTTTGGCGATTTCAAGAACTTTCACCCCATTTATGTCACTTTCGTGCCATTCAGGTGTCGATTTTTTCCTGGCGAGCGATAGCGAGCCTGTAATTTAAGACGGTCTAGCCTTCGGCCGGGACATTTTTCTACCGAAAAATGTACAAATTTATCTTGAAAGGGGGTCAAGGGGGTGTAATTTCAAGCTTAATGGAAGTCTAGGAAACACACTAAAAACCTCTCCTTAACAAGGATGTCTACCCGCTGAAAGATGACAGACTATCTCAATTAATATTCTTTCCTCTCACTTAAACATTAGGGTACCATAGCGCGGTTGGGAGTATGCACATGATAGATTAATATCCAGTATTCGAGAATGGATAATAAGTCGTAGGCGTGTGCATAAACCTTTAACCGTCCTGGTGGTATAATGGTGAAGGTGGCAAAAATTTGTGTGTGATAACCCGGGTTCGAATCCTGGCGGATCATACATACTTTAATTAATTTAATTGGGGATGTTTGGTGTTGTGGTGAAATTAATAAAATATAGATTAATCCTTTTAGCTACCATACATCCTTCCTAAGCTTAATAAAATCTTCCAAATGCAGCTGAAATAAAAAAAAAAAAAATACGTCGCCGGTACTGTAAGGGTTAATCTAAAGGGAACATAGGGTGGGACCTTAAAAAAAAAAAAAAAATAAAAAAAAAAAAAAATAAAAAAAATCCTGAATAATGTAGCCTAGGTGTGGTGGATTGAGTCTGGAGGTCATGTTGTGAGATATATTGAGAGGGGTGGGGGGGGGGGGGGTCTCGTTTAAAGGGAGCTGGTTGATATTCTTGAGGCCCCCCTTCTCCTTCATGTTCAGTTCCAATACTTTTCAGATTTTGAGACGTTCGGCTCATTAGTTTGGCGAGTTTAATAATATTCGCCAGATTTCTTTGTCAATATTTAGACCTTTCGTGCCATTTAGGTGTCAATTTCCTCCTGCAGAGCGATGGCAAGCCTGTAATTTAGGAGGAACTGGCCTTCAAACGGGATATTTTTCTACCGAAAAAATTACACATTTATCTTGAAGGGGTTCATGGTGTGTGTGTGTGTGTGTGTTTTTTTTTTTTTTTTTTTTTTTTTTTTTAAAGCTTGATGGAAACTAAGAATATAATAAAAACAAGATTAACAAATAAGCAAATATATACGCCCAAAGCCGCCTTAAAACTTTCCCGATCCTAATCCTATCCTAGTCAATTTCTTCAAACCCCAAATATTATACTAAGAACCGCCCTCTGCAGGTACCAAACTACTATTACTACTACTACTACTACTACTACTACCACTCGATATGTGAGAGTGACGTTAATTCAGGCTGCCTTAGTGACTTTCATTTATTAGTTATGGAACTAATATAATTTAATATCCTTTAGCTGACAAAAATTGTAGGAAATGTGTATTTATGATTACTTAAAACAATACTAAGACTTACCTATGTTTTTTTTTAGCTCAATTTCCGGGCTATCAGTTTGCATAAGTATAGTTAACGAGAACACATTGTAGTTTGTACTGTGCAATTATATATATATACAGTATATATATATATATATATTTAACCATACCATATAGGGGTTAGACCATATAATATAACCCCCACAAGCAGCAGAGTCTGCGGCAGCACGCTCCACTAGCGGAAGGTAATCATTTGCTCAGAGACTTCCTGGGTTCTCCTCTGACAAATAATAAATACACAGGCTTGAGAAAACCTACCTCAATTGTCATTTTTTTTTTCTCGTGTTCTTGTGTTTTTGTGGGGGTGGGTGAAGGGGAGGGGTGATACTGGTTACAAATCATTCTTTTAATTGATTGTCTCTGTGATTGCTAAGAACAATGTAATTTTCCTATTTTTAGTGCGAAAGTATTGTTAAGTAAAAACTATTTATACTTCACATGTGTTTAAGTCATATAATTCATAGTTTAGGATTGTATAATTTTCGCTGACCCTTGAATACATTATAATGATCTTGCACACAAATGATACATAAACACGACTCATACATTTTCTGAGATACGTATTTTTAGGTGATACCCTGACGAATGCCCTTTGGTCTAATCCACTCCCCCGCGGCGTGATAAAACCTAACTAACCATTATCCTATCTATATTTAGGAAATGGGGAAACCCGGTCATATATTCACATACATTTTGAGTCCTGGAACTGATTAAGGGGAGGTTTTTAGTTTTCTCCCTATACCTCCATCAAACTTTAACACAAATACCCCCAAGAGATAAATGTTTGCATTTTTCTTTTTTCTTTTTTTGTTAGATATGTGTTTCCGGCCAAATAATTCCTCCTAAATTACAGGATCGCTATCGCTCGCCTCGCCAGGAAAAAATCGACACCTAAATGGCATGAAATGTCTTAACATTGACAAAAATGGGATGAAATGTTTTAAAATCGCTAAACTAATGGGGCTAAACCTGAGGGAGAAGGGGGTCCAGAAAAAAGCCTCCTCTTATTCTGGCTTTCACGAGACGATTATATTCAGACTAGGAAGAACCTGTGGGAGTCAAAGGGTGAGTTGAGATCGTGTTTACCTCTTCGATTCCCAGAGATCCTCCCTAAGCTATCATGAAAAAACGTAAAAACAGAAGAGCGTCGTATACTAAAGGGGCTAAACGAGAATTAATGTAAACACCGGACAAAGAAATTAACCCGTTCAGTGCCAGATACGCCCTTTTTATGTTATACTGGTGACTAACAGACGATTTAAGGGGAGATATTTAGTTTGGCCTCTAGATATCCATCAAGCTTAAGATTACACCCCCTTGAGCTCCTTTCAAGATAAATTTGTACATTTTTCGGTAGAAAAATGTCCCGGCTGAAAGCCGGTTCCTCTTAAATTACAGGCTCGCTATCGCTCGCCAGGATAAAGTCGACACCTAAATTGCACGAAAGGTCTTAAAATTGACAGAAATGGGTTGAAAGTTCTTAAAATCATCAAAATAATGGGGGCGAACGTCTTAAAATTGGAAAAGCAATGGGGCTAAACATGAGGGAGAAAGGAGTCCAGAATAAACTCCCTCCAGTGGAAATCTCCCCTTAATTCAGCTTAAGAAGGGTCTCCAACAATATTAACCCCTTTTACTACCACAGCTTCTTCTTAACCCTCTCCGACATATGACGCGATTTTGAGTCTATTGGGGATACTTTAAAGCCTTTGTTACCATCAGGGGTATTTAGCAACCTTTAGTTTAGTTACTTCAACCTCTGCAGTTGTCTTTTGAGTTAGCTGTGGGCAGAAAACTAATTTTGGAGAGGTAATTATAAGAGTGAGAGAGCTCTATTTCTTATTGCTAATCTGGCAACCTCTGAGTCATATGTGCGTGAAGGGGTTAAGCTGCGCAAAGTCGTCTAAACATAGCTAGAATGGATAAAAAAAGAAAAAAAAGAAGCGTCGCCAGTACCAAAAGGGTTAACAACGAGATTAATTTCAGCCAGAGACAACCTAAATGCCATTAACTACCACAACTTCAGTTTCCATTATACATTAGGATACATTTTGAATATATACTCGAATTGATTAAACGAACTTCCCAAAATGCAAAGATCAGGTTATAAAAAGAAACAAAAACAATATGGAGATTCAGTTCAGCCAGGGATACCTTTAAGGGGAGGTATTTAGTGTGTTCCCTAGACCTCCATCAAGCTTAAAATTACACCCCCTTGAGTCCCTTTCAAGATAAATTTGTAAATTTTTCGGTAGAAAAATTTCCCGGCCGAAGGCCGGTTCCTCTTAAATTACAGGCTCGCTATCGCTCGCCAGGATAAAATCGACACCTGAATTGCACGGAAGGTCTTAATATGGGGTGAAAGTTCTTAAAATAGCCAAACTAATGGGGCGAACGTTTTATAATATCAAAAGCAATGGGGCTAAACATGAGGGAGAAAGGGATCAAGAAAAAATCCCTCAAGTGGAGATCTCCCCTTAACCGTCTGATTCCCATATTATACCTGTTATAATCTGAACACAATTGGTTACTAATAGCCACAAAACCGTAAAGCCATGCGTAATCGGAACTCGAAAGGGTTAACCATTAAATGACAACAATAATAACGGTCACTGCACAACAAAAAAATAAAAAATAAAAAAAAAACCGTTACGCGAATCTTTTTTTCTTTTTTCTTTTTTGGCGGACCATCGTGTTCTAATAATAGTTCCCAATTTATTTTATTTACCCCGCCTACCGTATTGTCTGCTCCTTTTGTGTTCACCTCCTTTGTTACAGACACTTTCCCTCTGCTGTCTGTTTTTTTTTTTTTTTTTTCTTAGAGTGAGGTTGTCTCGAGTCATTGTTGGCCGATTAAGAATGGTATTCGCAGGAATGTTGGCGAGGTTAGGGTAGGCTGGCAGATATTGTGTACATTGAAAAATAGGTTAGTACTCTACAGTAGGCTAGGTTTAAAATGAGGTTAGCAATCTTGTTTTAAGAAAGATTGGCTATTTTCTTTGGACGACATTTTGGCGACGTAATTAGCCAACTACGAGCTAATTTCCTATTTTTTATCAATACAATTATATATATATATATATACTATTACCCGTATTGTTAAACGTTTCTTGTGGGTATGGACGTTATTTGAGTGTAAAGATAGACTAATAACACCAGTGGAGCCGGTATGGCGGTGGTTGGCCGATCTCTGTTACTATAGGGTCTCTGTGCGGCTTATACCTACTCATGGGAATAGTGAGGGCGAGTTCTATAGTCAGGTATTTCTCCCACAGACTCAACTTCACTCTCCTGTCTTGGTTAGCCTATAAGATATTCATCAACTATATACAACAACAAAAACACACACACACACATGCCGATTTGTACGAAATTTGTGGAGCAGATAGGATATACGCCAAGGAAGAAGTGATTCAATTTAGGAGGCGATGTGGAGATTGTCACGAAATTTGGTGGGCAGATAGTATAATTATGCCCTATGACACGATTTTCACGAAATTTGGTGGGCAGATAGTATAATTATGCGCTATGACACGATTTTCACGAAATTTGGTGGGCAGATAGGATTCGCCTCAAGGAAGAAGTGATGCAATTTAGTAGGCGATCTGAATCATATCCTGGAATCGAGATTCAGAAGAAAATTTAGGTCTATGATATTAATAGCAAAGAACCAGCCAGCGTAGGCGGAGGTATGCGCTCTATCGAGTGGCCCTCTACATTTGTTTATGTTTTAGTTGTATGTTTTATTTGTATTGTATTAGTATAATTAAAACTAGATAACTAAAATTGAAAGTAGGGCTGTGGGACACGAATTTTGACCATGAATATACCAGCTTAGGGGAAAGGAACAACAACACTCAACAACACTCAACAAACACACACGTACAGTTGTCGTCAAGACATTATCCAGGAACAATTATAATGCACTAGCGAACAATATTGGCAAACTGCTTGAACCACTAGGATTTAATTACTGGTATTCTCTAGTTAACGCTCGCCGTCTAATTTCATCATTAGACTGTGTTCGAGTATTCATGAAGACGACTGTACACTCATACATACACACACACTTACACTCGTATTGACACTCACAAATACCCACCCCTTTAGCCACATCGTTGGAATGTCCTGAAGGGAGAATAGAAAAAAAATAAAAAATAAAAATAGAATACCCTTATCAAATGTCCTCTCTTTCCATACTCTCTGGAATAGCGCAAATATAGTGGACAGTCCCGGAATATAGAGCCAGTTTATAAATAATATAACATATAACATATATACCGGTATACCAGGGAAGACGTTGTGGGTACTGTAGTAGATGGGGGATAAATCAAGATGCAGAATTATGGTTATGTGTAGATGGCGAGACGGTACAGTATAATATGTAATCAACAATGTGCACAGTCAGTTCCAGGCTTCTACCAAACATTCTAGTAGTTCTACATTGTGACACGTAATATACAGTATACAGTATATATAAAATCCCTACCTCGTCACCAAGCAGAATATGGTGTGACAACGATATCACTGTTTTCGACAATATCACCTATGCTGTTGCCATCCTGGGCGGCACAAATGAAACAAACAACACCTTGAAACTAAATTCGGTAATCATTAGACTTCGCAGTTATAGTTCACTGAGCAACCTAGAGTCCCGGAGATGAAACAAGAACAAACAGGGATACAGTCAAAATGGGAATCGCGTGCAGGGAGATGATTATGGCCATATCTCCTGGAGGGAACGTTTATATATATATATTATATGTAGTGTATGTAACAAGCAAATAACGAAGCTTGAGACGTGTATGTACAGAGACTACAAAATTACGATTGGAGACATGCAAATCATGTAGTCTGTAGATAGTGATCCAAATGATAAAATTAAATTAACTCAATGTTTTTCCTACGATTTGTTTTATTTGGCTCGTTAAACGTATGTTTTCTTATTTGATCAGTATCATAAATCTGTACGATTAACGAGATCTGTATTAAGTGGATTAGTAAAGTGCTAAACTACCTGTATAAATAAGGTTTATGGATTCCGATATTTATTACAGGATAAAAATTAACGTGAACAAAATGCAATACTATAACAAAATACAATACTATAACAAAATGCAATACTATAACAAAATACTATAACAAAATGCAATACTATAACAAAATACAATACTATAACAAAATGCAATACTATAACAAAATACAATACTATAACAAAATGCAATACTATAACAAAATGCAATACTATAACAAAATGCAATACTATAACAAAATGCAATACTATAACAAAATGCAATACTATAACAAAATGCAATACTATAACAAAATGCAATACTATAACAAAATACAATACTATAACAAAATACAATACTATAACAAAATACAATACTATAACAAAATACAATACTATAACAAAATGCAATACTATAACAAAATACTAAACACAGATGGAATGCCAGTGACAACATTAAGGTCAGATTTCCACCTGGAGGATTTTTTTCTAGACCCCTCTCTCCCTCATGTTTAGCCCCATTGCTTTTGAGATTTTAAGACGTTCGCCCCATTAGTTTGGCGATTTTAAGAACCCTCGCCCCATTTCTGTCAATTTTAAGACTATTCGCGCTATTTAGGTGTCGATGTTTTCCTGGCGAGCGATAGCGAGCCTGTAATTTAAGGGGAACCGGCCTTCGGCCGGGAAATTTGTCTACCGAAAAATGTACAAATTTATCTTGAATGGGGATCTAGGGGGAGTAATTTTAAGCTTGATGGAAGTCTAGGGAATTAACTAAAAACCTCCCCTTAATATCATACCGATCACTCATGCGCATGTTCGTTGTCTTGTACGGTGGCGTTAAAAAGTCATGTCTCAGCTGTCATTACGTTTGCCTCGCTCTGTGCTGTATTAATGTCTGTCAGATGTTGAATGGGGTGGCTAAGTGTAGGATCAAGTGTGTATATCTCACTCGAAACGATTAAATCAAGTTTTAGATATTACTGATACCAATTATTGATCAAAAATATACTTGGTGCCGAGACAACACTTACTAGCCCGATTGTAATTTCCCTCTTTCAAACCCCAATACACGTTCCTGTTCTGTTTCTGGCTACTATACGACGATTGTATTCAGATTAGTAACGGTATATGGAAGTCAAAGGGTTGATTGAGATAGTCTTTACCCTTATAATACCCACAGATCCTTCCTAAGCTGCGTAAAATCGTATAATGATAGCCAAAATAAACTGCTAAAACGCGTCAACAGCTTCAAAGGGTTAAAATGTAATATGCTAAGGCGGTCAAGTAACTTTCTAAACCGTGACACAATCAGAATCACATATCTCGTAATTCTGGAAGCGGCGTTCGAGTGTGACCGAATTCAGCTGGTAAGAATTAAGGGAGCCCACCTAGCTTTTTTTATCTTTCTCTCCCTCTCTTTTTGGCTTGTATCCATTCGGCCCCATTCAGCCTACTGTTTTAGACTTTTACTCACATCCAGGTGTCAATATTTTCCTGGCGAGCGGTAGCGAGCCAGCATATATATTTTTTTGTTTTGACAGCAAGCTAAATTTGTACATTTTTCGATAGAAAAACGTCTCCGGCGAAGCCGGATTTCTCCATACAATGCTGGCTCGCTATCACTCGCCAGGAAGAAATCGACACCTGGATGGGGATAAAGTCTTAAAACAGTTGGCTGAATGGGGCCGAATGGACACAAGCCAGGGAAAGAGAGAAAAGGAGAAAAAAAAAGGTCGGTGACCCCCTTAGGTTGATGAAGTAACAACAAGTAATAATAGTGATGTGTATTTACATTTGCTTGTATTTCCACTGTCTAATCAGAATGAAGTAAACGTATGATAGGATGATCAAGCGTAATTTCCAAACCATAGGAAATAATTTAAGAACCACCAACCTCATAATTCAGGCAGGTGCGTAACAGTCTCACAAATAACTGTTCGGTAGTGAATCCCGTAGTTGGTTGAAGGAGGAGGAGTAGTAGTAGTAGTAGTAGTAGTAGTAAGAAGTAAATATAAGTCCTAACAGAGCCGTGCCGGGATGCACTGAGGACGTGATGCGGGAAGGAACTGAACTGGAAATGACGAGTCGCTTGCTTTTATAAACCTGGCTCCCGCCTGGCACTCTCAACCCCCTCCTCCCTCCCTCCGCCTCACCCCCCTTTGGCACGGTCCCCTCCGTGGGCACCCCGCCCCCCAACCACGTCCCTTCCTACACCCCTGGGCTCCTCCCGCCTCCTCTCTGGCTACCCCACATATACGCACTCCTCTCCTTTCACTCCCCCCTCCAACCCTTTGACACCCCCCCCAACCCCCGCCCCCATCCTGGCTTAGTGGTATACCCCAGGGCCTAGAAGACTCTGGTATACCCCTCCCCATGTAGAAACCACCACTACGGCTCTCTCAAATAACCCCTCTTACAACCCCTTGCACTCCTACCTTCCAGCTTCCCCTCATATGACGCCCCTCCCCCCCCCCATCCCTTCCTACCCTCCAGCTCTCCCTCACCCCTCCCCTTCGCCTCCTCTCCCCTTCACCCCTCCTTGCACCCCTGCCCTCCCGCTCCCCCTCATATGGCGGTCCCTCCCCTCCACTTTCCCGCCGCCCCACAATCCCACCTTGCACCCCTTCCCTGCAGCCCCCTCCCCTCACCTGTCTTACTACCTTTCTTGCCTCCCCTCCCCTCCCTTCCCCCTCGCTCCTCCTCTCATCTAGTCTCCCCTCCCCCCCCCCTCCTCCCTCATCTTGTCGTTTCCTTTCCCAGCTTCCCTTTTCATTTCGTTTTTATTTGTACATATGTTTGCATTTTCCTTGTCTTAGCCTGTGGTTAGTATGGTAATGAGCTTCTTCTGCAAGATAATTTCAGAACATAATTAATAGAAAGTTGAGACAGTGTCACACGTGCGAGTTTCTCAGCAATTTCTCTGGCAGCATATAAATTAGATTTAATAACAATTCAGCCTTTCAAATCTTTGGTCTATTTCTTATAATTTGTTTTCCCGAGAATTAAAAAAAAATAAAAAATAAACAAAAAATCTAATTAATGGACACATTTAATATAGAACTACTACGTCTCTGCATCAAAATAATGCCAATATTTCCTAATCAACAACGTATGTCGGTACTAAATCTTCGTAAGAGATGACTAATCAAATGGGAACATGACAATTTATCGTCAGCTAGGCAAAAAAATGACAGTAGTTGCCGATGTCACTGCAAATGGGCCTCGAACAGTTACCAGAATATAATATATATAAAGTTCAATAATGGCCGAAAAAAAAGGAAACGATAGGGTGACTTCCTTGGGAAGACATTTTGGTGCTGTAATTGTTAAAGGGGGGGGGGGTATTTTGTTTTGTTTTTCTCTTTCTCTCCTTTTCTCTCTTTCCCTGGCTTGTAGTATCCATTCGGTCCCATTCAGCCAATTGTTTTAAGACGTTTATCCCCATCCAGGTGTCGATTTCTTCCTGGCGAGCGATAGCGATCCAGCATTGTATGGAGAAATACGGTTTCACCGGAGACATTTTTCTATCGAAAAATGTACAAATTTAGCTTGTCAAAACAAAAATATATATATGCTGGCTCGCTACCGCTCGGCAGGAAAATATTGACACCTGGATGGGGGTAAACGTCTTAAAACAGTAGGCTGAATGGGGCCGAATGGATACAAGCCAAAGAGAGAGGGAAAGAAAGAGAAAAAAAGCGAGGTGGGCTCCCTTAAACACTTGGGTGGATTTTTTAGTTCTGATCATGTTGAATTTAGACACAAAGGCCAAAATATATATACTTTTTCGTTATTCTTGAATGTTTGTTTGTGGGTATGGGCGTATTTGAGCGTAAAACAGGCCAATGACACCGGTGGCACCAAAATGGCGGAGGTTGGCCAATCTCCCGTACTACAGGATCTCGCTATCACACTTTCACTCAAACGTTTACGGAACTACCGACTCATTCATTCCGGCAAAGGTTTACTCTTAACCCTTTCAAACGTTGACGCCCCTTTTGCATTACACCTTTGGCTATCACTAGACGAATTTATACAGCTTAGGAAGGACGTCTAAGAATCAAATAGGCCCAAGCAGTCTCAATTCACCTCTTAACTGCCAAAGATACTTCCTAAACAAATATTTATGTGATCTTAGCCAAAATTAAAGTCAGAAAGGCGTCAATATACCGTATAGGCCTATGTAAAGGGTTCAGGGGGCATAATTTTTTTTTTTTTTTTTTAATATATATATATATATTTTTTTTTGGGTTAGTCTTCCGCAATTTTGATATAGTTACGGCAGCATCTGAAATCCACTGTTTCTTTGACTTTCGTCGCATAATCTAATCTAACCACCGTCTCCAGTCGGTGGTAAAGTGAACCCCTTGTAAACTGATGTGTAGATAGATGCTTTATGGAAAACTATGAAACTGCTAACTCTCTGCGATGTACTAATGCCAAGATTTTACATATTGTTCAACATACTTCGCTATACAATCGTCATAGTAGTTTAAGGGGGGTGACCTGCTTTTTGTTATTTCTCTCCTTTTCTCTCTTCCTCTGGCTTGTATCCATTTGACCCCATTCAGCCTACTGTTTTAAGACGTTTATCCCCATCCAGGTGTCAATTTCTTACTGGTGAGCGGTAGCGAGCCAGCATATTTTTAATTTTTGTTTGACAGCAGGCTAAATTTGTAAATTTTTCGATAGAAAAATGTCTCCGGCGAAGCCGGATTTCTTCATATAATGCTGGCTCGCTATCGCTCGCCAGGGAGAAATCGACACCTAGATGGAGATAAACGTCTTAAAATAGTTGGCTGAATGGGGCCGAATGGATACAAGCCAGAGAAAGAGAGAAAAGGACAAAAATAACAAAAAGCAGGTCACCCCCTAAGTGTATTTTGGGTTTAATTTGCTCCCTAGACCTTTATAAAGCATAAACAAAAACACGCCCAAGAATCCTCTATGAGATGAATTTGCACAACCTCCTAAATTACAGGCTCGCTATCGCTCAACAGAAACAAAATAAAACACCTAAATGGCACAAAAGGTCTTACTATTGGCAAAGAAAGGGGGCGAAAGGCCTTAAATCGTCAAACTAATGGGGCGTCTTTCAAAACGAATGGGGCTAAATATGAGGGAGAAAGGGGTCCAGAAAAAACCCCATGAACTCTGTGATTATAATGGTGCCTATTTTCTTTCTTGCTGGCTAACATCGGACGATTTTCCTCAGTTTCGGAAGGCCCTCAAATGAAAAGAGGTGTAAACAAAATCTCAATCCTTCCTAAAATAAAACTATTTTATTCAGTTTTGAAAGGCGCTCTAGGGACGAAAAGTGTAAAGTATCTCAATCAACCCTCTGACTTCAAAAAGAAAAAAGAAAAAGAAAAATCAAATACAATAAAAAATGAAATAAAAAATAAATAAAATCAAGTAAAGATTAAAATCGTCTATTATAGCCGAGATAAAAAGTAAGAATCGCGTCATCGTCTATTGAAAAAGGCTAAACGCGCTCTCTCTCTCGCCCTCTCGTATGATATAACTACACAAAGTTCACGATGACTCAAAATATAAGCTTGTTCATGTACTCCAATAATTTCACCAGGTCACCCGACTCAATAAACTGGACTAGATCTTGTTGATGACTACTTTTTGTTTTCCATTTTTTTTTTACCTGGTCTTGCTTTCTAACTCTAACTCATTCTCACTCTTATTTCTCTCTCTAACTCATTCTCACTCTTATTTCTCTCTCTAACTCATTCTCACTCTTATTTCTCTCTCTAACTCATTCTCACTCTTATTTATCTCTAACTCATTCTCACTCTTATTTCTCTCTCTAACTCATTCTCACTCTTATTTCTCTCTCTAACTCATTCTCACTCTTATCTCTCTCTCTCTCTCTCTCTCTCATTCTCTCACTCACTCACTCACTCTCTCATTCTCTCACTCACTCTCTCTCTCTCTCTTTTTTTCTTTTTTTTTTAGAGGTAGGAGAATACCTGTCCAATTCGGACCATGGAATCATTAGGTTCGATGTTAATTGCAGCTATATTACGGAGACTATAGAAATCTTGGTGCCAGATTATATAAATGAGGACTTTGACGAACTTGAGCAAGCACTTCATAACACACATTCATTGCTAGATACAAATAACGAAATAAATGAAACGTGGGGACAGTTTACAAGAACATTAATTTGTATGATGGCACAGACCAAATATGTGGCAAAGAAAGATAAACGAACGAGTACAATGTATAAACGAACGAGTACAATGTATAAACGAACGAGTACAATGTATAAACGAACGAGTACAATGTATAAACGAACGAGTACAATGTATAAACGAACGAGTACAATGTATAAACGAACGAGTACAATGTATAAACGAACGAGTACAATGTATAAACGAACGAGTACAATGTATAAACGAACGAGTACAATGTATAAACGAACGAGTACAATGTATAAGCCATCATGGTGGGTTCACACATTCACGTATATTGCTCCCGTCCGGCGTATCGCCAATTTATGTAAAGACGCGAGTAGTTTCTGCCGTTGAACGCCCGTTCTTCCACGTCTATTGCACTTACCGACAGACGTAGCGTAACGGGGCCAGTGTTACGTCAGACGTAATGGAGTCATATTGAACTACGTACGTGTTTGCGACATGCGTAAGCATAGCCCCGTTCGACCTCATGGGCTGCACGATTTGCGGAAACACAGGCCACGCCCATGCCACGCCCCCTCAAGACCAGCGTAGATGAGGCCGCATGTCTTGGGATTTGTTAGGTCGTACCTGGACGGTTCTGGCCAATCGTAGGCACACCCCGTCTGACCAAACACAGACAAAGACAGTCTTTGTCAACCACGTAGGTCTGGGTTGGAATCTGGGAACTACAAAAGGGCAGGAATGGCCACACCATTCCCATTCCCAGTCCTTCATCGGCACCATGAACAACATCGAGGAATTCATCCTGGAGGAGTAACATCGAACCCGCTGAGTGCCAGCCAATTTTGACGGTGTGCTTCTGCCAGTGCCATTTTTTTTTTTTTTTTTTTGGCTAAATCTATTAAGTTGGGAGAGAAATGGTAAAAAAAAACACTCCCCTCGCCAGAAATCAGGTCCCCGATGGTCCCGAAAGTAGCTGAAAAGACACTATAGACTACAGAGACTTTTATGGTATCGGAATGTATGGGTGGGAGGGTGGTTTTGGGGTTGGTTGGGGGAAGGTAGAAGGGTAATTGACTTGTGTTACACATATGAAGCCGATTGGTGAGGTAGTTTCGCCACCACGGATTTTCCTTTTTTTCCTTTCCTTCGTACGGATACGCTAGAAGTGGGTGGTGGGAGGAGGTTGGGGGTGTGGTGGGGGGAAGGCAGAAGGTAAAGAGACTTGTCACAAAAATATGGAACCGATTGGTGCAGTCGTTTCGCCGCCACAGATTTTCCTTTTTTTTCCTTTTCTTCGTACGGATACGCTAGAAGTGGGTGGTGGGAGGAGGTTGGGGGTGTGGTGGGGGGAAGGCAGAAGGGTAAGAGACTTGTCACACAAATATGGAACCGATTGGTGCAGTCGTTTCGCCGCCACAGATTTTCCTTTTTTTTCCTTCTGACGGGACCGACAGTCAGCGAGTGGGTGGGAGGAGGGATTTGGGATTTTTGTGGTGGGTAGCCTAAAGGGTAAGGTACATGTGGTAAAAATATGAAAGCCATAGGTGCAGTCGTTTCGCTGCTACGATTTGTTTTCGGCAGGGTGCAGAGGGTGGCAGGGTTGGCTTGTTGGTTGCTGCTCCGGTGTGGTGAGGTGTGACTGGAGGGTCCCTCGCTGGTCCCGTTGTCCCCTCGTACAACGATGCCACGTCTTCCCGCCAACCCGCAGTGCGGCGGTTCTGCCAGATGCGGCCTAACTAACGTATACTTCCACGTTCGACTGGAACTTTCTACGATTTGACGAGAGCAGCTCTCGTCTCACGTGGTCGCTGCTACGTCCGACGAGGATGCTCTGGTCAGACGACCGTGGTGGCCTGGTCGGTCGTAAGTTTCCCCGTCTTTTGACATACGTGAGGGCAAGCCACGTTCCTGATTCGACTCGAATCAGCAACCGCGCGGCCTTGGCCGCACCCACAACATTCCCGACCCACGTGGGCTACTCGTTTCTACTCGCGCCATGCGAGGGGGTCCCGACTGGCCGTAATTTCATTAAAGTTTTGCGTATTATGCCATTACGTTTTACGTAATCGGTTGCCAACTACCAATATACCTTCGTTTACAACAGACGGGAGCTGACGGGAGCAATATACGTGAATGTGTGAACCCACCATCATGGTCCAACAGTGAAATCGCTAATGCAATACCAAATAGAAAGAAAATGTCCAAAAGTTAAAATAATGACTTTTCGAATGACCAAGTAAAGGAATTACAACCTTGCTAGAAGAAATGGTAAGAAACTGATTAGATAAGCTAAGCGTGAACATGAAGTCTCTATAGCCAAGAAGAGCACCGACAACCCTGAGCATTGTTATAGCTACGTAAACAACAATAGAGACATAAAAAGCAGAATAGGCCAATTAAGGGGAGATGTCCACTTGAGGGACTTTTTTCTGGACTCCTTTCTCCCTCATGTTTAGCCTAATTACTTTTCTAATTTTAAGACGTTTCCCCCATTATATTGACGATTTTAAGAACCCTCGCCCCATTTCTGTCAATTTTAAGACCATTCGTGTCATTTAGGTGTCGATTTTTTCCTGGCGAGCGATAGCGAGCCTGTAATTTAAGGGGAATCGGCCTTCGGCCGGGACATTTTTCTACCGAAAAATGTACAAATTTATCTTGAAAGGAGGTCTAGGGGGAGTAATTTTAAGTTTGATGGAAGTCTAGGGAATCAACTAAAAACCTCCCCTTAACTAGAGATGATCAAAAATAATATAGATATTGCAAATACACTTAAGGGGAGGTTTTTAGTTTGGTCCCTAGATATCCTTCAAGCTTAAGATTACACCCCCTTGTGCCCCTTTCAAGATAAATTTGTACATTTATCGGTAGAAAAATTTCCCGGCTGAAAGCCGGTTCCTCTTAAATTACAGGCTCGCTATCGCTCGCCAGGATAAAATCGACACCTAAATGGCACGAAAGGTCTTAAAATTAACAGAAATGGGTTGAAAGTTCTTAAAATCATCAAAATAATGGGGCAAACGTCTTAAAATTAGAAAAAACAATGAGGCTAAACACGAGGGAGAAAGGAGTCAAGAAAAAAATCCCTCAAGTGGAAATCACCCTTTAACGAATATTATTATTATTGTTCTGGTGATCAACAAGTGACCGCCGTCACAGATCTTGCAAATACACTTTAAGGGGGGGAGGGGGGTGACCTGTTGTTTTGTTCTGTCCTTTTCTATCTTTCTCTGGCTTGTATCATCCATTTGGCCCCATTCAGCCTACTGTTTTAAGACGTTTATCCCCATCCAGGTGTCATTTTTTTACTGGTGAGCGGTAGCGAGCCAGCATATTTTTTATTTTTTGTTTGACAGCAGGCTAAATTTGTACATTTTTCGATAGAAAAATGTCTCCGGCGAAGCCGGATTTCTTCATATAATGCTGGCTCGCTATCGCTCGCCAGGAAGAAATTGACACCTAGATGGGGATAAACGTCTTAAAATAGTTGGCTGAATGGGGCCGAATGGATACAAGCCAGAGAAAGAGAGAAAGGGACAGAAATAACAAAAAGCAGGTCACCCCCTTAATGAATATTATTGCTGTGTTTTTTTTTGTTTTTTTTTTTACAAACAAAATCAAGATTACTACAAAACATAAGGCAGTAACTATCTATCTATCTATCTATCTATCTATCTATCTATCTATCTATATGCTCAGGCCCAATCCCCAGGCAGTAACAACACATGAACTATAGTAGGACACTTTACCATCATCGCCAGTGAAGTATTATGCCAACTAAATAGAGCCAATATTAAGGGGAGAGATTTCCACTGGAGGGATTTTTTTCTTTGACTCTACTTTCTCTCTCTCATGTTTAGCCTCATTGTTTTTTTTTTCTAATTTTAAGACGTTTGCCCCATTATTTTGATGATTTTAAGAACTTTCAACCCATTTCTGTCAATTTTAAGACCTTTCGTGCCATTTAGGTGTCGATTTTATCCTGGCGAGCGATAGCGAGCCTGTAATTTAAGAGGAACCGGCTTTTAGCCGGGACATTTTTCTACCGAAAAATGTACAAATTTATCTTGAAAGGGGCACAAGGGGGTGTAATCTTAAGCTTGAAGGATATCTAGGGACCAAACTAAAAACCTCCCCTTAACAAGACTCCAGGGCACGAAAATTTCCGTAATAGAATATTTAATCAGGTAAAAGAAGAAATATGCGAATCCCTGACCAATGTCTTTAACTCATCACTACAGCAGGGTAGCGTCCCTAATGATTGGAAAACAGCCAACATTACACCCATCCACAAGAAGGGTGATCGAGCCAAAGCCAGTAATTAATAGGACAAAATTACTGAAACAATTTTGAAGAGATAAAATTGTGGAGTGTCTAGAATCTCATGAATTAATAAGAGACAGTCAGCACGGGTTTAGGACCAGAACATGTGCCTCACAAACCTTCTCGACTTTTATAATAAACTATTTATTCTTAATGACTCGAATAAGGCGCTTGACATACCTAGTCTACCTAGACTTTCAAAAGGCGTTCGACACGGTACCTCACAATAAATGATAAGATAACTGAGAAATGCTCGAGATAAAAGCTAATAAATATATCAATGGATTAAGGGGAGGTATTTAGTTTGTTCCCTAGACCTCCATCAAGCTTAAAATTACACCCCTTTGAGTCCCTTTAAAGATAAATTTGTACATTTTTCGGTAGAAAAATGTCTCGGCCAAAGGACGGTTCCTCTTAAATTACAGGCTCGCTATCGCTCGCCAGGATAAAATAGACACCTGAATTGCACGAAAGGTCTTAATATGGGGTGAAAGTTCTTAAAATCGCTAAACTAATGGGGCAAACGTTTTATAATATCAAAAGCAATGGGGCTAAACACGAGGGAGAAAGGGGTCAAGAAAAAATCCCTCAAGTGGAGATCTCCCCCTTAAATGCTCGGGATAAAAGTTAATAAATATATCAATGGATTAAAAGCTACCCCCTTAATTCGGGCAACATTATGACATTATTTGGCACTGATTTGTGGAACTGGGAGGGAGGCGGGATGGCATAGGTGAGACTGTTTTAAGGGAGCCCACCTAGCTTTTTTTTTATCTTTCTCTCCCTCTCTCTTTGGCTTGTATCCATTCGGCTCCATTCAGCCTACTGTTTTAACACGTTTACCCCCATCCAGGTGTCAATATTTTCCTGGCGAGCGGTAGCGAGCCAGCATATATATATTTATGTTTTGACAGCAAGCTAAATTTGTACATTTTTCGACAGAAAAATTTCTCCGGCGAAGCCGGATTTCTCCATACAATGCTGGCTCGCTATCGCGCGCCAGGAAGAAATAGACACCTGGATGGGGATAAACGTCTTAAACCAGTTGGCTGAATGGAGCCGAATGGATACAAGAAAGGGAAGGAGAAAGAAACAAAAAACGGTGACCCCCCCCCCACCGCCCTCCCTTAATACATGTTCACCCGTTCGGTACCGGTGCCAGGCTTTCCATTTTTGTTCTGGCTGCTATTAGACGATTTTATTCAGTTGATAGAGGGCCTCCAACAAATTACGATTGTATTCAGTTTATAGAGGGCCTTCAGCAAATTGACAGGCGTCGAACTATCTCATTTCACCCTTTTTTTTACTACCACAGATCCTCCTTAAGACTGCAAAACATCGTCTAAATATAGCTACAGCGAGATTTCAAAAGGTCGCCGTTACAGGTGATGATAATTCCGAAGCTCCCGGTGTAGAATTGACGACAAAATTGATGGGAAAGCTGTGCGTGTGAGTATACAGAACTTGAGCCACACCCATCAAAGTACTGGGAGATAGTAGTTAAGGAGATGCATGTTCAGGAGTGATTTATCGAGAGGACTTCCCTAGTGGTTAAGACCCCATTAATTGCTCTTTCCATTCACATATGCATAGCCTACGTGAGTTGCAGTTGGGATGTGTGTACATGCTTAGATTGATATGCAGGATTCGAAGTTGCATAATAAATCGTAGGCAGTGTCCACCATTCTTTAACTGTTTTCGTGGTGCGATGCATAAGGTGTTGATATTCGGTGTGAGCATCCTGGGTTCGAATCCACGGACTGCCACATGTGTTTGTAAATGTCATAAATCGATTTTAGGAGTATAGTTGGTTGTTGGAAGGAACATAATAATATATATATAATTTTATATTTCTTTATTGTTATATTCCTCCAAACTCTAAGCCTCCATCAAGCTTAAAAAAACAAAAATCCCCATGATCGTCCTTCAAGATGAATTTGTACATTTTTCGGTTGCACAATGTCCCGGTAGAAGTTCAGTTCCTATTAAATTACATACTAACTATCGCTCAATAGGAAACATCGACACCTAAATGGCAAAAAAGGCATTAATACTGATAAAGACATTGGGCGAAAGGTCTTAAAATCGCCAAACTAAAGCGGCGAACTTATTATTAAGATCTCATAACTAGTGGGGCTAAACATGAGGGAGAATGGGGCCCAGCAAAAAGCAACTACCTCCCCTTGAGTATAATCATGACCACGACTGCACAGCCCAAACCAATAGATCGTCCAAAACCTTGATATTATGGGACCTTAAGGGGACATGGGTCGGTTTTCTGGGCCCCCTTCTCCCTCGTGTTTAGCCCCATTAGTTTTCAGATCATATGACGTTCGGCCCATTAGTTTGGCGATTTTAACACCTTTCGCCCCATTTCGTTGTCAATTTTAAGACCTTTCGTGCCATTTAGGTGTCGATTTTTTCCTGGCGAGCAACAGCGAGCCTGTAATTTTAAGTGGAATCGGCCTTCGGCCGGGAAATTTTTCTATCAAAATTTTTACAAATTGATCATGAAAGGGGGTCTAGGGGTTGTAATTTTAAGCTTGATGAAAACGTAGGGAACAAACTAAATACCTCCCCTTAATTAAGGAACACAGGTATAGGTAGCGCCAGCGAACTTGACAATAATCTTGACCCCTTTACTTCTTATAACTCGAAATTAATGAAAGCAATCGGGCTAACGTTTCTATCATTTGGGAAGAGTCCACCAGGAAATAGATGTGGATATTTACAGCCAGTTTGCATTAGGTTGCATCTATTGCACTAGACATATCGAAAGCTTTCTATAGAGTCTGGCACAAATCTTTAATTTCTAAACTACCCTCCTTCGGTTTCTATCCCTCCATCTGTGCCATTGTCTCTAATTTCCTTTCCGGTCGTTCCATAGCCGCGGTTGTGGACGGCCATTGTTCAGTTCCTCATCCTATAAACTCTGGTGGTCCTCAGGGCTCTGTCCTATCTCCTATTCTCTTTCTAATTGTTATAAATGATCTCCTTAACTGTACCTTAATTCCCATCCATTCATACGCAGACGACTCAACCTTATACTACTCCCTTAGTTTTTCAGAACGCCCCAGCCAGCAATCCCTTAACGACAAACGTAATGAAGCCATTGAACTCTTAAATTCTGATCTAAATACTATCTCCAATTGGGGCAGAGAAAACCTTGTTACCTTTAATGCTTCCAAAACCCAATTTCTCCATCTATCTACCCGTCAGGATCTCCCAGCGGACTATCCCTTATTCTTCAACAATACAAAAATCAATCCTTCATCTTCTCTCAATATTCTTGGTGTCTCTTTTTCTTCTGCTCTCATTTGGAAGGACCATATTACCAGTCTTGCTAAGGCAGCCTCCCAGAAGCTGGGTGTGCTCAACTGCCTTAGGGGGTTCTTTTCCCCAGCACAGCTTCTTGCTCTGTACAGGGGCATAGTGCGTCCTTGTATTGAGTATTGTTCACATGTGTGGGGAGGTTCCTCTCACACCGCTCTCCTAGACAAAGTTGAAAGGAAGGCCTTTCGTATCATTAACTCCGGTCCACTCACCAACTCTCTGCAATCTCTCTCTCTCTGCCGCAATGTTGCATCTCTCTCGCTATTCTATCGCTACTATAATAATCAGTGTTCCTCAGAGCTTTCCCAGTGCATACCACCTCCTTTACGTAGGGCACGTGGTACCCGTCTTGCAACTCAATCCCACCCCTACTCTGTGCAACTCTCTAACCCAAGAGTGAAACGTTACTCTCAAACTTTCTTCTACTCAACAGCTGAGCTCTGGAACTCTCTCCCAGAATCAGTCTTTCCCTCTTCCTATAACTTAAATTGCTTCAAACTCCGTGTGTCCAGGCATTTTGGCTCGATCGTCCCTTGATTTTGGCCCTGTCACTCTTTCAACTATGGGGGAGGCACTCGCTATAGGCAATTCTGCCTTTTGCCTCCCTCAATCACATAGAAAACAAAAAATCCTTTAGAGTTACAGAGAGGCCAGGAATCAAGATTATTGTCAAATTCGTTGGCACTACCAATAGTAATAAACTCCTATGTAATGACAATCAAAGGAAATTAATTATCAATATACCAAACATATTATTTACCTTTTTCATAGCTTTGATAATTACAGCGTAGGCCAGAGCAATTGTAAGTCCATTATAGCGGAGTCACACGGCCGCTTCTCTAGCAATCTGTCTATTCTGTCTATTCTATATGCTCAGGCCCAATCCCCATTTTGGGGGTAGCCGACCCAAGACAGAGCAAGAACAGGGTAAACACAAAAACAACACAAAACAACAAACAAACACAGACAAAAAGCACAAACTCACACACATCCAGGTCACCCAGGAGAAGACCCAGAGACCAGGGTCACCAAGGTCGCTCCAGCACTCCCCCGGCCCCCGACCACCCGGAGAGGTTCCGATCTCGGCAGGCAGACATGCAGCGGAGCCAAAGCCACAAGCCCTCCCACCACACTTCCAGGCGCACCCTTCATATTAATCGTCTCCCCGGGCCAGGCGCCTGATGGACTATTATCTAGTCCAACTTGCGCCCGACCCCTTACTCCAAATGACCACGTGTTCACTCAACTATTCACAAGCATTCTCCATTCACTCCTGTCCACCACCACTTCCCCTGCCTGATCTATAGTCATTCCTCTATCATCCAAAGCCTTTCTTACACAGTCTCTCCATCTCAATGGGGGTCTTCCTGCCCTTCTATCTCCCCTTGTACCTGACTCACATATTCTCTTTGTAAGCCTTTCATCTCCCATTCGTTCAACATGACCAAATCTGTAATCGGCAATAATATATATTAGGTAACTTTTCCCGGCTATATTTTGTGTACACAGATAATGTCGACTACAATGGAAACACAATATATTAGGTCACAGAAAATTGGTATATACACTCTCACACACACTCTCACTCTCTCTCTCTCTACTGTATATATATATATATATATATATATATATATATATATATATATACTGTATATAACAAATTATAATAATTTCATAAATGTGGAAATATAGAAGTGAAATGTCATAGTTGTGGAATATAATGAAGGAAAAATCTCCCGTGTGATGCTTCCTAAGACCGTCCAGAGTTACTACATAAATCTTCCCTATAAAAGAGCTCACGTAACACCCCCTACCGAACCTTTCCCCAACATTGGTCAACAGGTGGACGTTGGGGTTATTATGGTTTACTGGGGGGGGGGGGATGAGGGGGGAGGGTAAAGGCAGAGTGTGGGCAAGGGGGGGGGGGTGAGGTGGGGCTAGGGGTTGTGGTTTGGGTGAGGGTGAGGTGGGGTGGGGGTGAGGTGGGGCTAGGGGTTGGGGTGAGGGTGAGGTGGGGTGAGGGGTGGGAGTTGGGTGAGGGTGAGGGGTGGGAGTTGGGTGAGGGTGAGGTGGGGTAGGGGTAGGGTAAGTAAGGGGCAGAGTATGGGGTGGGGTGGGTGAGGGTTGGGGTTAGGTGAGGGTTGGGGTTTGGGTGAGGGTGAGGCGGGATAAGGGGTGGGGTTATGGTAAGTAAGGGCATCATTTGGGGTGAGGGGTAGGGGTGGGGGGAGGTTGAGGAAGGGCAAGGGATAGGGATGGATGGGGTACCCCTGAATAGGAATCAACATATAGTAATATTTAAGGGGAGGTATTTAGTTTGTTCCCTAGACCTCCATCAAACTTAAAATTACACCCCCTTGAGTCCCTTTCAAGATAAATTTGTACATTTTTCGGTAGAAAAATGTCCCGGCCGAAGGCCGATTCCTCTTAAATTACAGGCTCGCTATCGCTCGCCAGGATAAAATCGACACCTGAATAGCACGAAAGGTCTTAATATGGGGTGACAGTTCTTAAAGTCGCTAAACTAATGGGGCAAACGTTTTATAATATCAAAAGCAATGGGGCTAAACATGAGGGAGAAAGGGGTCAAGAAAAACATCCCTGAAGTGGAGATCTCCCCTTAATATTATGACTTAACTTGGCTTTATGGATAGGGGTGGGGTGGGGTGGAAAGGTGGGGTTGGCTGCAAGGGGTGTTCTGGGAGGGGTGAGTGAAGGTGGGGTGGGTGGATGAGGTACCGTGGGATGGGTGGTGCTGGGAGGGTTGATTGGGGTGAGGTGAGGATGGGGTGATGGGGGTAAGGTTGTATGGGGTGACTGGGATGGGGTGGAAGGATGAGGTAGCGTGGAATGGGATGTGCTGGGAGAGTTGAGTGGGGTGAGGGGAGGATGGGGTGCGGGGTGACTGGGAGGGGTTTACTGTAGGAGGGTGGGGTGATTGTAGGGTGTTCTGGGTGGAATAAGAGACAAACTTATGTTCACACATAACCATTTAGAGCATACTCATCGTTATATTCACACCTACACACACACATATTGTTAGGATGTGGTTGGGGTGGGGGTAAAGAGGCTGGGTGGATGATGTTTGTGGTGAGCTGGGGTCGGGGAGTCAGGGATGGGTCAGGGTGTTGGGGTTGGATAGGAAGTGTGTGTGTGTATGTGTGTGTGTGTGTGTGTGTGTGTGTGTGTGTGTGTGTGTGTGTGTGTGTGTGTGTGTGTGTGTGTGTGTGATTGTGGGTAAGTGTGTCAGTTAAGAAGACCTTGTTTCAGTGATAATACCAATCTCTCCCCCTCCCCCCTCCCATTGTTTTTGTTGTTGCTTTGTGTGTGTGTGATTTATATTGTGTGTGAGTGTGCGGGGGTCTGCCAGTGTGTGTGTGTGTACGTGCGTCTGTTGGTAGATGTAATAATAATCGTAATAATAATAAACGGGTTATTAAAGAATGGCAGCCTCATGAGCTGAAAATACACATTTTACAATTTAGTGGATGAAGATGAGATGTACAGATATGAAAATGGTAAGCTCAGTTTACAATGTGTGAGTATAATATACTTTACATTAAAAACAAAATTAATACAATAATTATGCTAGTGCAAAATACAAATTATCATAAATTAACCATGAGAGTAAGTGATTTACAGTGCATATACAGTACAAATTTATTTTACTTATATACTGTATATACAGAACATACATATATACACATACGTACACACATACATACGCATATATATACATACATATATCAGAACATAAGAACATGCAGTAAGTGTGCACATGCCCGTATACATAAACGCTCACGTATGCAAACAAAAATACATACATACAAAAACTGTTCTGGTAGGGTCAGGTGAGGCTAATAATGGGAGTTAAATCCTTGGGTGAGATTAAATGAGGGAATTGGAAAAGGGTTAATGGGGCAACGGACTGTAGGTCAGGTAAAGCCAATTAGAATGGAATGTCAAATGTATGTATGTGTGTGTGTGTGTGTGTGTGTGTGTGTGTGTGTGTGTACGTGCGTCTGTGTGTGTGTGTGTGTCAGTGTGTGTGTGCGTGTTTATCTGTATGTGCATTCAGTATATGTGCGATTTTACGTGTGTACATGGGTGTCTTTGCGTGTCTGTACCTTTTCGCACGCGTACGGATTTTGTGAATACAGTCTATCAATCGATACCTCCCAAACTTTCATTATCCTTTTTTATAATTGTAATACAAAAACATGTAAGACAAATAGTTTAAAACACCTATTAAACTGTTTGAAATAATTAAAGAGTAATTAAAATGAATGCATACTATAATTGCAAAATTGACACCACTGAACATTACATCTCTTTCGCGGTAGGATCACATGCTTATATTAATTTCATTGGATTGATAAATTAGATTATTTCTATAGGTTCACGAACATTTCATAGAGAGGTCAGTCCTTAAGATCTGTGCCTCAATAAATGTCCTTTCCTTTCACTTAAGGGGAGATCTCCACTTGAGGGATTTATTTCTTGACCCCTTTCTCCCTCATGTTTAGCCCCATTGCTTTTGATATTATAAAACGTTTGCCCCATTAGTTTAGCGATTTTAAGAACTTTCACCCCATATTAAGACCTTTCGTGCAAGTCAGGTGTCGATTTTATCCTGGCGAGCGATAGCGAGCCTGTAATTTAAGAGCAACCGGCCTTAGGCCGGGACATTTTTCTACCGAAAAATGTACAAATTTATCTTGAAAGGGACTCAAGGGGGTGTAATTTTAAGCTTGATGGAGGTCTAGGGAACAAACTAAATACCTCCCCTTAAGCATTAGGCTATTCAGTGTGCAGTTGGGTTTGACTACATGATTAGATTGCTATCCAGTATTCGATAAATGGATATAACATCGTAGTCATGTACTTAACCCTTTAACTGTCTAGATGGTGAATATAAACATCAAATGAGGAGCACTTTATTTAAAACGTGATAGCTACTTCAGGTCACTAGACGGTGTAATTCTTAAAGTGTTTAAGATCTGGATGTGGTAACCAAGGTTCGAATCCCAATAGGAGCACATGCTTTCATTAATTTCATTGTGAAGTGTTTGGTGTTGGGAGTGAAATTAATAAATTAGATTATAATATACAGTACAGTATAATTATATATACTGTAGATAGATATATATATATATATATATATATATATATATATAGATATATATATATATATATATATATATCTATATATATATATATATATATATATATATATATATATATATATATATTTCGATCAACCCATTGATCTATCATGTATCTATCGATCGATTAACTGTAATATTTCAGACCATTTTCAAGGTACTCTCGGCACTGAAACAACATTGAAGTACACAGTAAACCAATGTAAATAATGACGTTTTTAATGTATTGTATTTTCCGTGGAGGGTGGGGGCGTGGGTTGGGGCGTGTGAACCCGTGACCGCATTGCTCAGGGGGTGCAGACACTATAGGCGGATTTACACCACAGATTTTACCAACAATATATTTTTCCGAAACTTTGATCTGGCAGCTTTTGTATTATACTGTTACACGAATGTTGTCGCCTATAACAATCTAACGCCAATCTACGCTGTATAAATGTGATCACTTAATTGTAACAGAACTGGTACCGTACATGTAAAGTGCTCTTCAGTAGGCCTATATGTATTTACATAACAACACATACATGACTGGACAACTTATTATGTGTATATTCTCTATTATAGTTGACCCTTTGAGAATGTAAGACGCATTTTTACATACAATTTGGTTACCTTTAACCAATATTAAGCACATTAGGAAACATTTCTAAGTGTGATAGGGGTAAAACTAACTCAATTAATCTTCCAACTTCCATACACCCTTTCTAAATAGAACAAAATCGTCTAATAATAGCCAGAAAACAGAAAATAAACACGTCATCGTATCTTGAAAGGGTTAAGGGGAGGTTTCTAGTGTGTTTCCTACTCCAGCAATCTTAAAATCTCACCCCCTTGACCCCCTTTCAAGATAAATTTGTACATTTTTCGGTAGAAAAATTTCCCGGCCGAAGGCCGGTTACTCTTAAATTACAGGCTCGCTATCGCTCGCCAGGATAAAATAGACACCTAAATTGCACGAAAGGTCTTAAAATTGACAGATTGGGGCGGAAATTCTTAAGATCACCAAACTAATGGGGCAAACGTCTTAAAATCTCAAAAACAATGGGGCTAACCATGAGGGAGAAAGGGGGTCAAGAAAAAAATCCCTCAAGTGGAGACCTCCCCTAAGTGTTCATATGTACAGTGTAGCCGCCGATACCAATGCTAAGTAGGCCTAGTCTCAAAATATTGCTCGAATTTTTGTTTATGAATAACATCGCTCGTGTAACTCTCCTCCTACAGCTTCACCTCGACACTCAGCGCTCCCAGGCCAACACAATGGTTCGATATCATTCTGACAATTCAATGTTCGCTTTAAAAGACAAACTGCGATCTGAACCAGCGACCTTCGATACCTTGATCGCTGCCACCGCCCTTCTCTCAATGTCTTATAATATATCTGTGTTATATAAATTGTCTTATAATATATCTGTGTTATATATAAGTTGAAGGCGGAGGTTTATGAAATGTACAGTTTGCCGGGGGAGTGCTGGAGCGACCTTGGTAACCCTGGTCTCTGGGTCTTCTCCTGGGTGACCTGGATGTGTGAGAGTTTGTGTTTTTTATCTGTGTTTATTTTGTGTTTTATGTTGTTTTGGTGTTTTCCCTGTTCTTGCTCTGCCTTGAGTCGGCTACCCCCAAAATGGGGATTGGGCCTGAGCATATAGATAGATAGATAGTTTTCCGCACATAGTCTATTCCGTTAAGGGGAGATCTCCACTTGAGGGATTTTTTTTTCTCGACCCCTTTCTCCCTCATGTTTAGCCCCATTGCTTTTGATATTATGAAACGTTTGCCCCATTAGTTTAGCGATTTTAAGAACTTTCACCCCATATTAAGACCTTTCGTGCCATTCAGGTGTCAATTTTATCCTGGCGAGCGCTAGCAAGCCTGTAATTTAAGAGGAACAGGCCTTCGGCCGGGAAATTTTTCTACCGAAAAATGTACAAATATATCTTGAAAGGGACTCAAGGGGGTGTAATTTTAAGCTTGATGGAGGTCTAGGGAACAAACTAAATACCTCCCCTTAAGGTCGTGATTTGGCAGCGTTGCAGCCCACCTCCCCAACCCCCCTCCCTCATTCCACCTCCTATTATAGCGGGAGGTGGAGTGAGGGAGGGAGGGGGGGGGGGAAGCTCTGCAAAATCACGGCCCCCAACAGAATAGAATATGTGCGGCAAACTGTACGAGGCGTTGTTGTTGTTGTTGTTGTTGTTGTTGTTGGGGCTGTTGTTTTGGAATTTCGGTGGGGAGTTTGGGTGGGGTTGGAGGAGGGGATGTGGGGGCAGGGGGCAAAGAAGAAAGATATAGTTTGGGTGGGGTTGGAGGAGGGGGGGGGGGGGGATGTGGGGGGGGAGGGGGGCAAAGAAGAAAGATATAATTTTTCGCCAATTTACTTTTGTTCGGAAATTCCTGTTCAATATGTTTTTTTTTCCCCGATTAGTACTCTATTGCAACGCCTGGATGTTATAGAGGGTATTAGTACTCTATTGCAACGCCTTGGGTGTTATAGAGGGTATTAGTACTCTATTGCAACGCCTGGGTGTTATAGAGGGTATTAGTACTCTATTGCAACGCCTTGGGTGTTATAGAGGGTATTAGTACTCTATTGCAACGCCTGGGTGTTATAGAGGGTATTAGTACTCTATTGCAACGCCTTGGGTGTTATAGAGGGTATTAGTACTCTATTGCAACGCCTGGGTGTTATAGAGGGTATTAGTACTCTATTGCAACGCCTGGGTGTTATAGAGGGTATTAGTACTCTATTGCAACGCCTTGGGTGTTATAGAGGGTATTAGTACTCTATTGCAACGCCTTGGGTGTTATAGAGGGTATTAGTACTCTATTGCAACGCCTTGGGTGTTATAGAGGGTATTAGTACTCTATTGCAACGCCTGGGTGTTATAGAGGGTATTAGTACTCTATTGCAACGCCTTGGGTGTTATAGAGGGTATTAGTACTCTATTGCAACGCCTTGGGTGTTATAGAGGGTATTAGTACTCTATTGCAACGCCTGGATGTTATAGAGGGTATTAGTACTCTATTGCAACTCCTTGGGTGTTATAGAGGGTATTAGTACTCTATTGCAATGCCTTGGGTGTTATAGAGGGTATTAGTACTCTATTGCAACGCCTTGGGTGTTATAGAGGGTATTAGTACTCTATTGCAACGCCTGGGTGTTATAGAGGGTATTAGTACTCTATTGCAACGCCTTGGGTGTTATAGAGGGTATTAGTACTCTATTGCAACGCCTTGGGTGTTATAGAGGGTATTAGTACTCTATTGCAACGCCTGGGTGTTATAGAGGGTATTAGTACTCTATTGCAACGCCTTGGGTGTTATAGAGGGTATTAGTACTCTATTGCAACGCCTTGGGTGTTATAGAGGGTATTAGTACTCTATTGCAACGCCTTGGGTGTTATAGAGGGTATTGGTACTCTATTGCAATGCCCTGGGTGTTATAGAGGGTATTGGTACTCTATTGCAACGCCCTGGGTGTTATAGAGGGTATTAGTACTCTATTGCAACGCCTGGATGTTATAGAGGGTATTAGTACTCTATTGCAACGCCTTGGGTGTTATAGAGGGTATTAGTACTCTATTGCAACGCCTTGGGTGTTATAGAGGGTATTAGTACTCTATTGCAACGCCTGGATGTTATAGAGGGTATTAGTACTCTATTGCAACGCCTGGGTGTTATAGAGGGTATTAGTACTCTATTGCAACGCCTTGGGTGTTATAGAGGGTATTAGTACTCTATTGCAACGCCTGGGTGTTATAGAGGGTATTAGTACTCTATTGCAACGCCTGGATGTTATAGAGGGTATTGGTACTCTATTGCAACGCCTTGGGTGTTATAGAGGGTATTGGTACTCTATTGCAACGCCTTGGGTGTTATAGAGGGTATTGGTACTCTATTGCAACGCCTTGGGTGTTATAGAGGGTATTGGTACTCTATTGCAACGCCTGGGTGTTATAGAGGGTATTAGTACTCTATTGCAACGCCTGGGTGTTATAGAGGGTATTAGTACTCTATTGCAACGCCTTGGGTGTTATAGAGGGTATTAGTACTCTATTGCAACGCCTTGGGTGTTATAGAGGGTATTAGTACTCTATTGCAACGCCTTGGGTGTTATAGAGGGTATTGGTACTCTATTGCAACGCCCTGGGTGTTATAGAGGGTATTAGTACTCTATTGCAACGCCTTGGGTGTTATAGAGGGTATTAGTACTCTATTGCAACGCCTTGGGTGTTATAGAGGGTATTAGTACTCTATTGCAACGCCTTGGGTGTTATAGAGGGTATTGGTACTCTATTGCAACGCCTTGGGTGTTATAGAGGGTATTAGTACTCTATTGCAACGCCTTGGGTGTTATAGAGGGTATTAGTACTCTATTGCAACGCCTTGGGTGTTATAGAGGGTATTGGTACTCTATTGCAACGCCCTGGGTGTTATAGAGGGTATTAGTACTCTATTGCAACGCCTTGGGTGTTATAGAGGGTATTAGTACTCTATTGCAACGCCTTGGGTGTTATAGAGGGTATTAGTACTCTATTGCAACGCCTTGGGTGTTATAGAGGGTATTGGTACTCTATTGCAACGCCTTGGGTGTTATAGAGGGTATTAGTACTCTATTGCAACGCCTTGGGTGTTATAGAGGGTATTAGTACTCTATTGCAACGCCTTGGGTGTTATAGAGGGTATTGGTACTCTATTGCAACGCCCTGGGTGTTATAGAGGGTATTAGTACTCTATTGCAACGCCTTGGGTGTTATAGAGGGTACTGGTTAGCCAGATTATGTCTTTTTGTATAATATCCTTTTTAAATAGTATGAATGAATTGCTAGTGCAGTTTCTTTTAGTCATCAGTTGAGTAATCACATGAGTTAAGGGGAGGGTTTTAGTGCGTTTCCTAAACTTCCATCAAGCTTGAAATTACACCCCCTAAACCCCCTTTCAAGATAAATTTGTACATTTTTCGGTAGAAAAATGTCCCGGCCAAAGGCCGGTTCCTCTTAAATTACAGGCTCGCTATCGCTCGCCAGGAAAAAATAGACACCTAAATGGGACGAAAGGTCTTAAAAGTTACCTAAATGGGGTGAAACTTCTTAAAATCGCCAAACTAATGGGGCGAACGTCTTAAAACTTCAAAAGCAATGGGGCTAAACGTAAGGGAGAAAGGGGTAAAGAAAAAAATCCCTCAAGTGGAAATCTCCCCTTAACCACCGCATTTGAAACTCTTCCACTCGTAAGTCAATCCTGCGCGGCGCGTTGTATTGTTATGTATAAGATCACGGAGAGGAACAGAACTTATGTGGGCAACTGTACCTCATTGATTTTTGTTTTTGAGGGCCTTCCGAAGCCTGAATAAAGTGGAAAAGGACGTCTTCGTGCTGAAAGGGTTAATCTTACATACCTAGCCTTGCGAAACTCACGGACTTCGTATTAATGGGGGGGGGGGACATTAAACTACCGACAAATGTACAATTACTGTATATCTAGAAGGGTGTTCTGGAGGATTTTTTTTTTTTTTTTTTTTTTTTCCCAGCTTGATGGAGGTCTAGGAAGTTAACTAAAACATAATAACTAGATTACTAAATCGACCAATAAATATACCCTCCCCCTCTTAACGTCGTCCCCTACAAGTCAATGTTTGTCAACCTATGGAGCATTATTAGCAAAACTTACAAAAATGGACGTTTTGCATATTATGTGCTTGCTTTATTATTGCATATATTCATCGATTAGAATGAAAAGTAGGAACAGGTTATGCACATCGAAAGTGTTTGGTGGAATCAAGTCCCCTCCCTAATTTTTAGTTGCTCACATTTTTTGGTGATTTTACATTCTCAAACCCGATTCGCTCAACTGCTTTACTTCCTTTATCTTTGTTGCCAATTATCTCTCTCTCTCTCTCTATATATATATATATATATATATATATATATATATATATATATATATATATATATATATATATATATATATATATATATATATATATATATGTTGGAAATTTAATTTGGGAGTTTTGATTAGCAGTGACCTAAATTGCTAAAGCAATCCATCGAAATGGCAAAGTAAGGCCGACAATTATTGGGTTATATTAATAGACAGTTATCATATAAAAATCACGATATGTATTATGGCACTTTAGGATTCTCTAATACTGCCTCTTCTGGAATATGCTGTACAAAACTTCAGCACCCTGGAAGGACATACTGATCAGAAAGCGTTCATTATACGGATACTAACTCATGTATTCTTAAACCATTCTTTCTCTTCACAGCGTCCTTAATGGACGATGTAACTTGGAAGAAAGAAAAAAACGACGGTCCCTTAAGAAATGCGAATGCTAATCCGTGTAGGCCTACTCTCTATAAACATCACTCATTCCCACAATATTCGTTCGGTATCAAGCGCTGCGAAGTGAAAGAATTGTATATTAATACAAGCGTTAGTTTTTTGTTCTCCATCGATAAGGAATGTGAACAATAAGGAGTTGTCAAGAGCTCTTCATCTCTTTTAATAAGGAGTTGTCAAGAGCTCTTCATCTCTTTTAATAAGGAGTTGTCAAGAGCTCTTCATCTCTTTTAATAAGGAGTTGTCAAGAGATCTTCATCTCTTTTAATAAGGAGTTGTCAAGAGATCTTCATCTCTTTTAATAAGGAGTTGTCAAGAGCTCTTCATCTCTTTTAATAAGGAGTTGTCAAGAGCTGTTCATCTCTTTTCGGCTGAATCGCGCAGACTACGTAGTCAACTCAAGTCATAAAAATTGTATACTTGTTTGAAAAACTAGTTTTTTTGTTCTTAAGATTATTAACCTCGATAGGAATACAACACAATACAATGGCTGACAGTTAGGGCTGAAGAGATTTAGCACCACTATACAGTATGTGTAGACTTTAAACATTTAACCCTCTCCGACATATGACGCGATTTTGAGCCTA
This sequence comes from Paralithodes platypus, assembly GCA_032716605.1. Taxonomy (NCBI): domain Eukaryota; kingdom Metazoa; phylum Arthropoda; class Malacostraca; order Decapoda; family Lithodidae; genus Paralithodes; species Paralithodes platypus. Next base: position 1,992,151 of record CM064554.1, read on the forward strand.
TTGGGGATGCTTTAAAGCATTTGTTACCATCAGGGGTATTTAGAAACCTTTAGTTCAGTTACTTCAACCTCTGCAGTTGTCTTTGAGTTAGCTGTGGGCAGAAAACTAATTTTGGAGAGGTAATTATAAGAGAGAGAACTCTATTTCGTATTGCTAATCTGGCAACCTCTGCGTCATATGTGCGTGAAAGGGTTAAGATTTGATCTACCTGGAACACACTTCCCTCAGAAGATGTGAAACGTTCTACAAAAGAATAATCTAAGGAAAGAGGAGAGCGTATTTTGTCACTTTGTAATGAGTGTACTGCACTATGCAATCAATCTCACTCTTGTTCACCAAGAGTATCTCACTGGAACGAACCGCAATTTTGTTTAAATAATAGCTATTCCTAGTAACTTTATCAATCTCTGAACACTGATTTACTATGATAACGGCCCCAGTATATATATATATGTATACCGTATATATATACAGTATATATATATATATATATATATATATATATATATATATATATATATATATATATATATATAAACAAAGACTATGTATGAATTAATATTTTACCGTTCTCACACCAATTCACTCCCATAGTAACATATTTTAGGGTATAACAACCAAAACAAGAGGGCATGTCCTAACACCCCATACACTCATGAGGTAAAACCAAACTTAAATAACAGATAGAGATAGATAGATAGATAGATAGATAGATAGTTAGTTAGTTAATTCTTTATTTCATAAAAGGTTACATGGTAACATTTTACATATATACAGATAGACTCAGACTCAAATCTTTATTTCATAAAAGGCAACACAATTAACTTTTTACATATATACAATAGAGATAACAGTAACCTCATACATTACCGCATTCTAGGTTCATGGTTTTGTACAAACATAATTCTTGACTTGATAGCATTTATATCATTAGTTTTCAAATCTGATACGTCATATTCATGTAATAGGATATGGTTAACTTCCTTTCCTAACGATAGGTATTCATCAAGGTTTAATAAACATTTCTGTAAAAACTTGCAAGGTTTTAGGAGACATTTGTGAGCAAATCTAATTTTTAACCAATTCATTAAATGATTAAATGTCATTAGTCCAGCCAATTCACATGCATGATGATTACTTTCCCAATATTTTAATTTCAGCATTTTCTTTATTGCTTTGTGGTAACCAATTGCAAATTGCTTAAGAGGAAGTTTGCACTTTTTGTTATAAAACCATAATTCAGAACCATAAAAACTTGAGCAGTAACTTTGGAACAACTGAGTAAAACCCTAACATTAACATTAGAAAATGTACGTAAAATACAATTAAATTCATTATAAAACTTGTTACACCTAATTACGTCTTTGTCATTATTTAAATTATCATCTATTATAAACCCTAGATACTTTTGTTCATTAACAACATTCAATATCTCTCCACATAGCATCAACTTTGGCTTTAAGTTTTTATCTTTATTGTCTTTGAAATACATGCATGATGATTTATTAATATTAATGTCAATATCAATTTCTTTTGCTTCATTTCCAAGCATATTTAGTAAAAACTGTAATCCCGATGACGATGGTGCTAATACAACAATATCGTCAGCGTAAGCACTAATATTACTGGATATATTTCCTAGTGTGCACCCCTTTTTACATTTAGACACTTTTTCAATCAGCTTATCTATATAAAGATTAAATAATATCGGAGACAAGACTCCTCCCTGTCTTACTCCATTCATTATTTTCCAGGGTTTTGATATTGAGTCTTTATGCTTAGTAGCAACCAGTTGATTTCTATAAAGATATAATATTATGTTCGCATAAAAGTGTGGAATACCTGCTTCAATAAGTTTACTTATTAATGTGAAATGATTAACTTTATCAAAACTTTTTTTTAAATCAATGAAAGCTGTATAAACATTTGAGTCTTCTAATCTGTATCTTAAAATTGTTTCTTTAAAAATCAAGCACGCTGAGGATGTAGAGTGATTAGCCCTAAACCCATGCTGCCTCTCATTAAAGTTCACATAATGCAAAATTTTATATTTTAAGCAATATTCAAATAATTTTAAGAAAACTGGCGATGATATAATAGGTCTATAATTATCCAAGGAGCTTTGATCTTTATATTTATCTTTAATAAAGGGCAAAATAAGTCCGGACGTCATCTCATCAGGCAAATGTCCATGTGCAATAAATGATGAACACATTTTAGCAATTAGTCTTACCGCGCTTTCAGAACAAAACTTCACATGATTAGAATGAATGATAGATAGACTCAGACTCAGACTCAATATTTTATTTCGTAAAAGCTACATAAAACTTTGTACATAGTAAGAGAATTGTGAAGCACATTTATCTCATAGTTGGTTCACGGCTTTGAATAAAAGTAATTCTAGATTTTACTGCGTCAATGTCATTTTCCATTAAACATTCGATATTATAAATATTCAATAAAATATTCTTTACTTCCTTCATCAAATATAAGCTATCATCATTGTTAAGTAAACATTTTCTTAAAAAGATACAAGGCTTCATCATACATCTGTGAGCAAACCGTATTTTTTGCCAATTAATTAGATGAGTGAATGTCATTAACCCTGCTAAATCACATGCTTTGTGGTTGCTCTCCCAGTATTTAAGTTTTAAAATCTTCTTAATGGCTTTGTGGTATCCAACCGCAAATTGTTTCAGAGGAACACCACACCGCTTATTGGAAAACCATAATTCTGTACCATAAAAACTTAAGCAATAACTATTAAATAGTTGAATAAAAACATTAATATTAACATTAGGGAATTTACGTAAAATACAATTGAATTCATTATAAAACTTATTTCTTGTCCTTATTACATCCTTATCATTATTTAGTTTATCATCAATAATAAATCCTAGGTACTTATGTTCATGTACATTGATCATTGAACATCATTAAGCTTCATTCTCGGCAGACCATTTATATTATTAGTATCCCTAAAAAACATACACACTGATTTATTTGCATTCACTTGAATATCTAAAGCTTTCGTTTCATGTTCCACAATGTTTAGTAACTTTTGTAACCCTGTCGC
>CM064554.1:2000226-2002726 GCA_032716605.1 Paralithodes platypus
TCTCTCTCTCTCTCTCTCTCTCTCTCCTCTAAGAGTACCCATTGTTTTGGAACACCTCTAAATGATAGCTTAGCTACTAAATTCGCTATTGTCTTCGAGTAGTAGCCTCAATTATATCATCGCTACCAAAAAAAAAAAAAATTTCGATACGGTACGTGATAACACTACTAGTAGGTCAAATACGCCAAACTCTGTCTCCCTTACTCACATAGAAGAAAAAAAAGTTATATATATATACTGTATATAATATATACCGGTATATATATATATATATATATATATATATATATATATATATATATATATATATTTCAAAGAAGCCTTTCATAAATTTCAAAATAAAAGAGTTAGAGGCCATGTGGACTAGTGAAAAATAAGCACCCATCAACTACAGGGCCCCTGCATTCAAGTTTAGAACGCTACCCTTACTCCACGCAGGCTCTGAAGAGTTCGTTTGTGTGTTCGTGGAAAAGATAAAACCCACTGGATGAAGGGAATGCCAACGCCTCACTCAAGATAATAAGCCAAAATATATAAAGGGTGTTTGAAAACGACACCATCAAAATTACAGGGCCTAATATACAAGAAATACAAATGTCTGAATAACCAATATTATTTATGTAGGCCTACCATTAATGTATGTATGTATTTTTTTTTTTTTTTTTTTTTTTTTATATTCCAACTTACTTCCTCTCGGGCATAGGCTGAGAGCCTTAACATTCACCGCTTTACAATGAACAGTGAAGCCCGTGAGGTCTTGTTCCAGTCTAGGGAGTGAGACATGTGAAGCACGTAGAGTACAACGAGCACCTGCCATCTTGCCTTCACATGAGGCACGGTGCTCACTCATGGCCCGAAACGACCCCATCTCTGAAGCCACCTCGTTCCCGTGCTTCACTGTCTCACCCCCTACACTCGGACTCTCACACTTACACACACACAATGTATAATGTATATACTCAGGCACATACCCCATAGCTGGGGGTGGCCAACTCAGACAGAGACCGAACAGAAACGTTTAAAGTTCCAATTCTTAGGGTCCGGGACCACTTTCGCGTTCCCCCGCCCCTTTCTCTGTCTCGTCTAGTAGGAGAATGTTACAAGGGGAGGAGGATTTCTTGCCTCCCGCCCCCAGAAGGAAAAGTAGGACAGTAAAAGAGATATACAAAAACAATTAAGGTTGGGTAGAGGATGCCAAACCTCACTCTGGATAGGACCAACGCTCACCCATTAATATATATGTAGCAGAAACTGGGGTGTAAGGAAAGCATAGGGATACAGTTGTAACATTTGATGAATTACATAACGAAAATATAACACTGCAACGCTATGAATACTTCATGGACCTTCATCAGGTCAGGTGAAGGTATTGAGGGATAAGCCTTTACATCGGCACCTCGTAGCTACTTCCTACTCCTCCTATGTTCTGAAGAGTGTTGACAGGGGAGAAGGGGTGTTGGAGAGAGAGGAAGCTGTTGGGAGTAGCTTTGTTGTGTGTGTTATTAGTCTGTATACATCGTCGAGGTGTCCCCCAACTGGGTGCAAGCATGTGAAACACGCTAGGACGTACTGCCACACCCACTAAATGTCTGCCTTGGCTGGGATCGATCCCAGGTCAAGCAGATTCACACGTGAGCGTTTTCTCCACTCGACCGCCGTGGCTCCTATTCCCAACCTCTTAAGCCCACAACAAATAGAAAACATCTTAGTATACCTCCTTTAACACCTTGTAAGACTCTGTGTATGTCCGGGGGTGGAGAGGGATATAGCATTCTGTTTTTTATGTTGACACTGGTTTGATGGCATGTAAATGTGTGTATGTGTGTGTTGTGTGGTTTGGGGGAGAAGTGGATCTGTAGCTCGGACAATTACCGCCTAATTTCGTTCATGCTATGAGCTTGGATTAATTTACTTTTTTTTAAATGGTTCATTATTGATACATAAAAGAACATTGGTTATTCAACGTATTTGCTTCATGTTCTCTGTATGTTACGCCCTGCAATTGTGGAGTCGTTTTCAAACACTCTGTCTATCTATCTATCTATCTATCCATATGCTCAGGCCCAATCCCCATTTTGGGGGTAGCCGACTCAAGACAGAGCAAGAACAGGGAAAACACAAAAACAACATAAAACAAAAAATAAACACAGATAAAAACACAAACTCACACACATCCAGGTCACCCAGGAGAAGACCCAGAGACCAGGGTTACCAAGGTCGCTCCAGCCACTCCCGGCCCCTGACCACCCGGAGAGGTTCCGATCTCGGCAGGCAGACATGCAGCGGAGCCAAAGCCACAAGCCCTCCCACCACACTTCCAGGCACACCCTTCATATTAATCGTCCCCCCGGGCCAGGCGCCTGATGGACTATTATCTAGTCGAACTTGCGCCCGACCCCTTACTCCAAATGACCACGTGTTCACTCAACTATTCACAAGCATTCTCCATTCACTCCTGTCCACCACCACTTCCCCTACCTGATCTATAGTCATTCCTCTA
>CM064554.1:2005226-2092613 GCA_032716605.1 Paralithodes platypus
CCATCAAGCTTGAAATTACACCCCCTTGAGTCCCTTTCAAGATAAATTTGTACATTTTTCGGTAGAAAAATTTCCCGGCCGAAGGCCGGTTCCTCTTAAATTACAGGCTCGCTATCGCTCGCCAGGATAAAATCGACACCATAATGGCACGAAAGGTCTTAATATGGGGTGAAAGTTCTTAAAATCGCTAAACTAATGGGGCAAACGTTTTATAATATCAAGAGCAATGGGGCTAAACATGAGGGAGAAAGGGGTCAAGAAAAAAATCCCTCAAGTGGAAATCTCCCCTTAAGTGTAATTCCCGCCTACTACCGTACTGTTGTTGTTCTCTCACGTAGAGTCTGGCAAGGTTATACTCTACCGCACTGACAGGAAACCGCAATCTTCACTTCCCTAATTCACTGACTGTTTTTACAAATGTTACAGTTACTATTTTATAGATAGATAGATAGATAGATAGATAGATAGATAGATAGATAGATAGATAGATAGATAGATAGATAGATAGATAGATAGATAGATAGATAGATAGATAGATAGATAGATAGATAGATAGATAGATAGATAGATAGATAGATAGAGAGAGAGAGAGAGAGAGAGAGAGAGAGAGAGAGAGAGAGAGAGAGAGAGCTATCGCAGACTTGGTTTACGGAATACCGCCTCCGTCTCATAGCAATTGTATGCATGTTAATGAGAGAGAGAGAGAGAGAGAGAGAGAGAGAGAGAGAGAGAGAGAGAGAGTGAGAGAGAGAGAGAGAGAGAGAGAGAGAGAGAGAGAGAGAGAGAGAGAGAGAGAGAGAGAGAGAGAGAGAGAGAGAGAGAGAGCTATCGCAGACTTGGTTTACGGAATACCGCCTCCGTCTCATAGCAATTGTATGCATGTTAATGATATCTAGAATTGCCTTCATACCTTAATTGTACAGTTTCACATTCGATTTCTATTTTGCTACACCGAGTAGGTCGTGGTGATATCCGAGTGAGTGCACGGGTAATGAGGGTGATGATGGGTAAGTCAGGAACCGTGTCGCCGTAACCCTGGATAATTTATACCATAATTAGCATACTTCGCCTACCATTCCCCGCTGTGTGCCGTAGTAATGACTTGCACAATTCGGGTAATACTGGATTTTTTCCTGCTATCATGTTTGCAGATTATGTGAGCCAGACAAAATGTTGCGCACTTGTGGCTGAGATGCGCATTTGTAACTGCTTAAGGGGAGATATCCACTTGAGAGATTTTTTTTCTTGACGCCTTTCTCCCTCATGTTTAGCCCCATTGCTTTTCTAATTTTAAGACGTTCGCCCCATTATTTTGACGATTTTAAGAACTTTCGACCCATTTCTGTCAATTTTAAGACCTTTCGTGCCATGTAGGTGTCGATTTTATCCTGGCGAGCGATAGCGAGCCTGTAATATAAGAGGAACCGGCTTTCAGCCGGGGACATTTTTCTACCGAAAAATGTACAAATTTATCTTGAAAGGGGGTCTAGGGGGAGTAATTTTAAGCTTGATGGAAGTCTAGGGAATCAACTAAAAACCTCCCCTTAATGTGTCTTCTACATATTTGTATAACCCGGAAAGGAGATACAATGGCTAGTATAAAACCGAAGAGAATCCTTTTTTTTTTTTTTTTTTTTAAGGTAAAGATCTTGCGTACTTGTGGCGGAGATGCGTATTTGTAACTGTTTGTGTGTTCTACATATGTTCTACATATATGCATACCCCGGAGAGGAGATGCATTGGCTATAGTCTATTCGCTGTAAGTAGGTGATAAATCATGACCTCTTATCCTCTGTAACTCAAAATCGACTGGAGTAATCGAGCTAATAATATGTCTACCATTTGGGAAGAGTCAGTCAAGGAATAGATGTGGTAATTTACAGCCAATTTGCTCCAGCCCTCTTTGAGTTACAGGGCATAAGAGATCATAATTTCTCGCCTACTTACAGCGAATAGACTATAGTGTAATACTGAAGAGAATATATATATATTTTTTTTTTAGAGGTATTCATTGTGTGGAATGCTTGTTCTTTGTTAGTTTTGTTGTCAGTACATTTGTTGTAATACCTGAACAATTAACCCCTTCTGTACCGGCGACGTCTTTTACAGTTTCTTCTAGCTATATTTAGACGATTGTGTGCAGTTTAAGGGGAGGTTTTTAGTTCGTTCCCTAGAATTCCATCAATCTTAAAATTACACCCCCTAGACCCCCTTTCAAGATAAATTTGTACATTTTTCGGTAGAAAAATGTCCCGGCTGAAAGCCGGTTCCTCTTAAATTACAGGCTCGCTATCGCTCGCCAGGATAAAATCGACACCTGAATTGCACGAAAGGCCTTAATATGGGATGAAAGTTCTTAAAATCGCTAAACTAATGGGGCGGTCTATCAGAGTGAGAACTGAGCGATCTCTGCATACCCATAGCTTACCCGACTGTTCCTTTTACTTATGTATTCCTATCTCAAGTGACGGCGTCTTTTCCGTGGATTGACCTCCCAATCTACCAAGATTGGAAGCCAAGCGTCACATTTTCCTTTGCCCTCAACTTTCTCTTCCTAATTGCTGAGGGCACAGGGCCCTGGGTGGGGCTTTGGTTTCCCGGGCGTTTCCGCACCCTCCTCAGCTCCCCGCCATGGAATGGCTTCGGTCACCCAGGCTTTATTGTGGTCGGCGGGGAGGGTTCTGTGGGGGTGCTCGGTTATGGCCTTGGCCTTGCTCGGGGCCTTGGGGCTGTTTGGCCAGGCAGCTTGGGGAACAACAACAACAACAACTAATGGGGCAAACGTTTTATAATATCAAAAGCAATGGGGCTAAACATGAGGGAGAAAGGGGTCAAGACAAAAATCCCTCAAGTGGAGATCTCCCCTTAAGAAGGATCTGTGGTGGTAAACAGGGTCAAGTGAGATAGTTCGAAGCCTGTTAACCCCTTCAGCACCATGACGTCTTGTTTACTTTTATTCTGGCTACATTTAGACGATTGTATGCATTGTTATGTATTCAGAGGCTTTCTTGAGATAGTATCTACCCCTATGAGCCATAGAGGTAGATATATAAGCAGAAGAAAATCGTCTAATGATAACCAGAATATGATGAAAATTACGTCCGGGTGGTGAAGGGGTTAATTGACCACTTGCGAGTTTCAGGCTATAAGGAAGTTGGAGCCGTTAACATCGATACTAAATGGAAATGCAATTATAATGTGGGTTTCTAATGGATGAAAAGCATGTTGAATTGGGTTTTATGTTTTTATAAATGTATTACAACCGTATTATAACTGGTAATTCGTCAAAATATCGATATCTACAGCTCCAACTTCCTTATAGAACGAAACTCGCAAGTGGTCAATTGCTGGAGGCCCTCGATATACTGAATAAAATCGTCTACTAGTAGCCAGATTAACCCCTTCAGACTCATATGACTCAGAGGTAGCCAGATTAAGGTTGAATGAACGGCGCCAGTACAAAAGGGGTCAGGAAGGGGATCAGCCAATTTCTCGTCAGCCTGTAAAATCTTAAGGGAGCCCACCTCACTTTTTTTTTTTCTCTTTCTCTCCCTCTCTCTTTGGCTTTTATCCATTCGGCCCCATTCAGCCTACTGTTTTAAGACGTTTACCCCCATCCAGGTGTCAATATTTTCCAGGCGAGCGGTAGCGAGCCAGCATATGTATTTTGTTTTTTGGACAGCAAGCTAAATTTGTACATTTTTCGATAGAAAAATTTCTCCGGCGAAGCCGGATTTCTCCATATAATGCTGGGGAAGAAATCGACACCAGGATGGGGATAAACGTCTTAAAACAGTTGGCTGAATGGGGCCGAACGGATACAAGCCAGGGAAAGAGAGAAAAGGAGAGAAAGATAAACAAAGCCGGTGACCCCCCCTTAAATAAACAAAAGATAAACCAAAACAGACTCTACGAAGTATAGGCTTGAGGGACAAACGGACACCACGGACATACTGTACATAATTACCGTACAGTATTTGCGGAAAGTAAACCTATATTTCCTTGAACGTAACGCAGCATAAACCTATATTTCCTTGAACGTAACGCAGCATAAACCTATATTTCCTTGAACGTAACGCAGCATAAACCTATATTTCCTTGAACGCAACGCAGCATAAACCTATATTTCCTTGAACGTAACGCAGCATAAACCTATATTTCCTTGAACGCAACGCAGCATAAACCTATATTTCCTTGAACGTAACGGAGCATTAACCTATATTTCCTTGAACGCAACGCTGCATAAACCTATATTTCCTTGAACGTAACGCAGCATAAACCTATATTTCCTTGAACGTAACGCAGCATAAACCTATATTTCCTTGAACGTAACGCAGCATAAACCTATATTTCCTTGAACGTAACGCAGCATAACCCTATATTCCTTGAACGAACGTAAACCTATATTTCCTTGAACGTAACGCAGCATAAACCTATATTTCCTTGAACGTAACGCAGCATAAACCTATATTTCCTTGAACGTAACGCAGCCACACCCAAATTTTTCAAGATAGTTATAAAAGCATTGAATGAATGTATGATATAATGTTTGAATTCGAATTAATGAAGAAGCATGGATGAATAAACGAAACGGATTTAATGGATGTAAATAAATGAATGAAATTAATGACTGAATGGGAAACAATGAACGAATGTATGAAAAAATGAGAATGAATGTATGTATGAATGAGAATGAATGTATGTATGAATGAGAATGAATGTATGTATGAATGAGAATGAATGAAGGCGAATGAATTAATACAAAGGAATGAACTCATATAAATACATTAATTAAACATAAAAGACAGAGATTATGACTCAATTGTCCATCATATTCTGGGTACCATTGGATGATATTATTCAGTAACAAAAGGCCCTCTCACCGAAATAATATATATGTTGACCTCCTAAGCTGCCAGACCAGTGTTAAGGATAAATGTTGAGGGAAAAGGCGCTCGTGTGATACGGACTTTAATTGAAAAAGCGCCGTTCAAACCTAACCGAGTCAACATAAAAACCGTATAAATAAAAATGGAGGTGGCGTTTTATTTTGTAATAAAGAACGTCTTAGCCCGATCCTCTTGTCAAAACCGCAAATTGTGAACGTCGACACGTCCTTTGTGCTAATATATACTAATAAAGGTACAACAATAATACTTGCATTAATACCGGTATACAGACCTCCAGCCCAATCAGTGCAAATTGACCGAGAAATGTATGAACAAATTGAAGATGTAAGTAACTCACAAGATACCGTAATTATTATTTTTTTTTTTTTTTTTTTTTTTTTAAAGAGACAATGAACGGAGGAAGGAAAAACACAGATAAAACAAAAAGGTCCATGTGCCTAAAGGCATCCTCCATTCATAAAATGTTTGTAACAACTGGATTTAAACATTTGGCGACTTTAATTTACCTGTGACCAAGTGGGGCGATACTCTTACTTCACACTCCGGACACGACTTGTATGCGAAAAGCTTTATTTGGTTCTTGATATTCTGTCTTCCTGAGCTGGTTAGTATGATAATGTGTCCGATCCTGTCCTCATGTTACAATGGGTGACTTGCTCTGTCGATATTAGTTTTACGGCTTTTAAGGGGAGATATCCACTTGAGGGACTTTTTTCTTGACCCCTTCCTCCCTCATGTCTAGCCCCATTGCTTTTGAAATTTTAAGACGTTTGCCCCATTAGTTTGGTGATTTTAAGAATTTCCGCCCCATTCTGTCAATTTTAAGACCTTTCGTGCCATTTAGGTGTCAATTTTATCCTGGCGAGCGATAGCGAGCCTGTAATTTAAGAGTAACCGGCCTTTGGCCGGGAAATTTTTCTACCGAAAAATGTACAAATTTATCTTGAAAGGGGGTCAAGGGGGTGAAATTTTAAGATTGCTGGAGGAGTAGGAAACAAACTAAAAACCTCCCCTTAAAACGGTGTACTGCCATGGAGTGTTCGTACCATACCGAGCTTATTACGGTGTACTGCCATGGAGTGTTCGTACCATACCGAGCTTATAACGGTGTACTGCCATGGAGTGTTCGTACCATACCGAGCTTATAACGGTGTACTGCCATGGAGTGTTCGTACCATACCGAGCTTATAACGGTGTACTGCCATGGAGTGTTCGTACCATACCGAGCTTATAACGGTTGTACTGCCATGGAGTGTTCGTACCATACCGAGCTTATAACGGTGTACTGCCATGGAGTGTTCGTACCATACCGAGCTTATAACGGTGTACTGCCATGGAGTGTTCGTACCATACCGAGCTTATAACGGTGTACTGCCATGGAGTGTTCGTACCATACCGAGCTTATAACGGTTGTACTGCCATGGAGTGTTCGTACCATACCGAGCTTATAACGGTGTACTGCCATGGAGTGTTCGTACCATACCGAGCTTATAACGGTGTACTGCCATGGAGTGTTCGTACCATACCGAGCTTATAACGGTGTACTGCCATGGAGTGTTCGTACCATACCGAGCTTATAACGGTGTACTGTCATGGAGTGTTCGTACCATACCGAGCTTATAACGGTGTACTGCCATGGAGTGTTCGTACCATACCGAGCTTATAACGGTGTACTGCCATGGAGTGTTCGTACCATACCGAGCTTATTACATTCCATTTAAGTTTGTATTGCTTGATAAGAGTTATGGCTTTTAAACACATGCGAGTTGAATGTGGACATGGTCCTCTTGCACTCACATGCGCTTAATGAGAGGTGCTATGAGGTAATGTGCAGTGGGCCTTAGTGCAGGGGCTGGGCTCGCACCAGAGGATTTTGATTCTCATGGTTCCGTACAGTACGTCTAGTCATGCATTTGCAATGATTTGAGTTATGCTGCAGTATGTGTGGAGCTCACGAATTGTAAGTTGCGCAGGTGGTGTTAATTATCTCAGGTGTGGCCATCGAGCTATATATTATACATCCTGTCTGCCAATGATCCGTTGATAATTTTACGATTAGGGGTGACTTGTTTCATGTTCCAATTCTGTACAGTGACATTTGTGGTTATTGATGTGGCACAGGTCGGACTGTGCATGTAATGTGCGTGTCTATTGTTGTTATACGTATTGCGTGAATGCTAATAACACACATACCAAAGTCACTTCAACAGGTTCCTCTCTCTCCAACACCCCTTCTCCCTTCTCAACACTCTTCCAAAAGTAGATACGAGGTGCCATATTGTAAAGACTTATACCTCAATACCTTCACCTGACCTGTACAGTATATGTTGTGCATGTGATTTTTGCGATTGTGTTAGTTATGAATTATCAGTTTTATTTTGAGTTACCGCCAGTCCATCATCCATTTTCTATATACTGTACCCACCCCAACGACTAAACCGAGTAAGCGAGAGCGCTGATTGGCTGTTATTATAAGACTGACCTACAGTACAGACCCTATAGTAACAGAGGTCAACCAACCTCAACCATATAGGTACCACTGGTGTCATCAGCCTCTCTTTACAAACATACAAATCTATACCCATAATAAAAAATGTCAATACTGATAGGCTACAATTTGGCCCTTGCATCTAAATTCTACATTATCAAAAATAAAACATCACTCCGTTGTTTGATGATTAGGCTGACAAAAAAAAAAAAGGATCTCTCTTACTAAGCTCTCACTCTAAACCACTGTTTGGACACTTGATCCTCAGTGTTTTGGAGGACAAGCAACCTAGAAGGGTCACTAGACCTGTTGTTGCTTGATTTCCTTTGTACTCCTTTGTACTAAAGGATCTCTCAACTACAGAGACCTTCAGGGACCAACCGCTCAGCCCTGCTAAAAGTACATAATACAAGGAGAAAATACCTAGCTAAAATTAATAATAGCGAGTTTGAAATAAGTGGCCAGTGACACACCCCTCACACCAAGGTCTATTTCATACATTACTACCGAAATTATAAACAATACAAAATGTTCACTGTAGTAATTATATAGTACACCCAGTCTTAAACCTAACGCAATAATGTCGACATAACAGATAAATGAGAGAGAGAGAGAGAGAGAGAGAGAGAGAGAGAGAGAGAGAGAGAGAGAGAGAGAGAGAGAGAGAGAGAGAGAGAGAGAGAGAGAGAGAGAGAAGGGGGGGAGGGGGGGCAGTTGAAAAGTAGGGCCAGGGTTATTACGAGAGAGAGAGAGAGAGAGAGAGAGAGAGAGAGAGAGAGAGAGAGAGAGAGAGAGAGAGAGAGAGAGGGGGGGGGGAGGGGGGGCAGTTGAAAAGTAGGGCCAGGGTTATTACAACACATTTTATGGCTATGTTACAAAACAGTTACGTGCATTTTAAAGGGGTAGTGTTTGAATTTATTGGTCTATATAATTATTTATTAATATATGTTTGAGTTTCCTCTATCAAACTTTACCAAGAAAACACCCCCTTAGACCCCCTTTCAAGATATAATTGTAAATTTTTCGATAGAAAACTGTCCCGGCATTCTAAAAATTACAGGCTCGCTATTGCTCGCCAGGCAAACATCGACACCTAAATAGCACGAAAGGTCTTAATATTGACAAAGAAATTAGGTGAAAGGTCTCAAAATCGCCAAACTAACAGAACGAAAGTTTAAAGCCACGATATATGTCCGAGAGTGTACAGTGTTGTTGTTGTCATTCTTTGTATTGTTAGGATTCCTCAGTGTTATCACCTTGTTCCGAAGGCTATTGAGGCGTGGTAGAAAATGTGGGACACGTATTATTATCAGTAGGCTATATAGGCTACACTATATATTATTATCAGTAGGCTATATAGGCTACACTATATACCGTACAGTATACAGTATATATTGGTTGTTTATTACAATTTATTGTCAGCTTCTCTGTCCACGGTACGGTATATATCTATCAATCCACATCACTGTCCACGGTACGGTATATATCTATCAATCCACATCACTGTCCACGGTACGGTATATATCTATCAATCCACATCACTGTCCACGGTACGGTATATATCTATCAATCCACATCACTGTCCACGGTACGGTATATATCTATCAATCCACATCACTGTCTGTGTGTGTGTGCGGCAAGTAGGACCAATCGCTCAAATTATAGTATTCCCAAAATTTCGTGTAGGGCAGCAAATTATTAAAATAAACTCTACGGAGATCACATAGCTACGATGTCATGATATACAGTAGGCCTATATAATAGTGTGTTTACAGTATATATATATATATATATATATATATATATATATATATATATATTAATGAAAACATGGATGAATACTACACAATCGCATTAATCACCACCCCACAAATCACTATAAGCTCATATTTACCAACTAACACGTCCTATAAGGGGGTATCACACTGGGCCAATTCTCGTCACTCTTCAGCAAAAAGTGGAGCTACCGTCAATCTCCAGCACAAATCTCACCCTTTGATGGAGCTAGGATGTTTCCCGCACTGGGTGGGAAGCTCCAGTTTTTGATGGAGGTAGATTGTCAGCCTCTTTACAGCTCGCATTTAATCTCATTGATATCTCAAGTATATGACGTCGAAATATATATTTTGCTACATAATTGTGTGTTTTGATTGTGAGAAGGGCTGCGGATAGACATAAACTAAGTGAATTAATGCTAAAATAGCTACACCACTTGCAGCTAAACAACCACTTCCTATACCTACGCCACGGCGATTGGTATGAAACGAAAACATTCGGTTGTGTAGCAGGAGGAACTGTTTTTCAGATGCCTATTTACTAAGAATCATTGAACAATATATTTAACCTAGCCTAACCTAACCTAGTATATTAGTGGACTATTTATGAATGTAAAATGTAAAAATATATTGTAACATTACCAAATTATTGAGATAAATACGCATACACAGGATTATGCCTACAACCTCCGAAAAGTTCAAAATATTTCCTCATATATGCTCCAAATATAAAACATAATCACGCAAACTTGTAGATTGAGTCATATTGAAATATAAGTGTCGATATAAATCCATATTACTCTAAATTTTTGGTGAAACAGCACAATATAAACGATCGTTTAGTGCCGAGGTAACGACAGGGGCTCCGTCAGGCTATAGCCTATATTTTGCGAAAAACGTCCTCATAGCTACTTATATAAGCTTCACACGCAAAATATAGCAACTTTAACGTATAGATTGGGTCCTATTGCACAAAGTTTGTCAATATCAATCCATATTATTTTACAGTTTAAGTGAAACCACTGTTATATAGCCTACGCCACGGCGATTGGTATGAATCGAAAAAGTTCAAAATATAAATGTCCTCATATAAGCTTCAAATTTAAAAAAAATTACACTAACGTGTAGATTGAGTCCTATTGCATTATAATTGTAGATGTAAATTCATATTGCTATACATTACAGTATAGGTGAAACGGACCAATATAGGCTAAGGTTGGACGTTGTTCTACTGACTGGAAACGGAGATTGGAGATTGACGAGAATTTGGCCCAGTGTGATGCCCGCTTTAGATATGACTGACGTATCCTCTCCCTCTCACTATCCCCCCTTCCTCCATCTCTCGCTCTCACTCCGTCTCTCTCTCTCTCTCTCTCTCTCACACACACACACACACACACACACACACACACACACACACACACACACACACACACACACACACACACACTCTCTCTCTCTCTCTCTTCAGTCAAACATCAGTTGCTTGAGTGCAAGTACGGTCGAGGTTAATAAGTGTTGTCAGATATTTCACAAAGTTTCGAACACTGACTAATACTCTGAAGGATAAGCACTTTTGACAGTAACTATAAAGATACCAATAACACTTGTTGAGCGAAAACCACTGGAATCTATGACAACACTTATTACCCCAGATTGTACAAAGTTGTAATAAGAAAAGGACGGTCTAAATTATTAGTTCTCTGAAATTATTACTCTATTTACCTCCGTCAAATAAGTTGGACAGAGGTTATGTTTTCGTTTGTCTGTAAACAAGATATCTCAATGAAATGTGGTGGGTAGATTGGATATGCGCCCAGGAAAAAGTGTATCAATTGATTAGGCGATCCAGATGTATTCAGCCAAATACAAGAATAGAAAATAGCTTCAAAATGACACCAGAACGAGCATCGTAGTGCGCGGGGTTCATCCGTTGCGCTACCATAGACATCGGCAAATATTTGCTAATAATGAGCAGCAATGTCGCGCTACATTTACCTTTGACAGAGCTGCATATGTCTCGCGAGATATGGCTGAAACTCCTCAAATTCTCAATGCACCAGCCGCCGGGCTGAGAGCGGACGTTGGCCTGCCTCGCTCCGGCTCACTGGCACTCATCTCCACAGGTTTTTAAGAGGCTTTAAGGGCCTGTAAATTGCCAGAACGTTTCTGAACGGATCCTGCACTGAAGGGGTTAACGCATTCGCCGAGTTAATGATAATATGGCAATGATGTATATGCTACAACAAATCTATTAGGCACATAAAGATGGATGGGACTACAGTCGGTCCAAAAGAAAATATATACCGAAAAATGGTCCCTTGCTTGATATCCCAATGAAAACCACCATTCCATCCACCAACACCACCATCCTATCCATTGCCACCACCACCATCATCCTATTTACCACCACCACCATCACCCTATCCACCACCACCACCACTACCACATCATATACACCACCACCACCACCAAATCATATCCACTACCACCACCACCACCCTATACATCACCACTAGCACCAACCTATCCCCCACCATCCACCATTAATAATAATCGTACAATATTCTCCTTCTCTTTAGTGTTGCAGATACCAAATCTACGGCACTGCCACTCCCATTCTTTAGCCTAAGCCCAATCCCCCCCCCCCCCCTTTAGACTCGCTCTCTCCCCCCCCCCCCCCCCCCCCCCTCTTCAAACCCTCCCACCCCGCCACCACCCTAATAATCCCACCATAACAAGCCAGCACATATTTAACTTTAACATCGAAAATATTACTAATAAAACTAAAATTAATCGATCTTACCCCGTCCAGTAACGTCATCACCAGCAGCATTGGAGGCCAGTGGCATTATAACACACTATAAATCGGCACGATTTTACTATAGGGACACGCATTTGACAGGTACACAGAAGATTTAATACATAATTGCTTTCGGTTTCCACGCATCCAACACCAAGCTACACCCTTTTCTGGTGTACGAACTTACGAAGCACTAAAAATACATGGAGACACTTTAATATTAATAATATTAGATGAAATATAAAGATAACTCTGTGGAAAAGTTGCGTTCGCGGGAGTAACGTCGATCGTTTGTTGACATAGGCTAGTGCTCGAGGCTACTTCGCGCGTCTAACTAATTTCCCAATATTGGCGGTTCAATTAAAATTTAGGCCGCGGGATACACTGTAGCCTATGCGTTGAGGGGGGCTGTGCCCCCTCCCTCACCCACCCCCACCCCTAGACTTATTGTGATCGCCATATAATATATGGCCAGCAGGGGGCAAAAACACAACACCAAACGTATGACTAACGTCGAGCGTCGTGTCAACAAACCACCAACGATCGGAAGCGGCGGTCATCTCCCGATTTTCGGCCCAAACGCACTTCTTTATTATCGTCGAAAACCACATTAAAAAAGTTATTAAATCGTTTATATTAAGAGTATCAGACCAGAAATAGGTAAGGTTGTTGGAGGCGTGGAAACCTAAATTAAATCTCCAATAAATCGTGGTGGTACCTGTCAAATGCGTGTCCCTATATCAGTCCATTATACCTCCGGATATCCCGAGAAAGAAGTGAAGTATGTATCTTACCGTAATATGGTGGACTCTTCCTATTGGGTGATCCAGGCTAGTCCAATATCTCCACAGGCTCGTGAAGCTGTTGTGGAGATGGTAGAATCACGCCGATGAATGTTGTTAAGGACAATATCCGAGCTTTCTTGGGAGCCTTCGATACACACACAGCCAAGAAGGCAGCCATTACTAGCATCAAGGAGCCGGGCAAGGACT
The DNA here is from genome assembly GCA_032716605.1 of Paralithodes platypus. Classification (NCBI taxonomy): domain Eukaryota; kingdom Metazoa; phylum Arthropoda; class Malacostraca; order Decapoda; family Lithodidae; genus Paralithodes; species Paralithodes platypus. The sequence continues at coordinate 2,018,195 of CM064554.1, forward strand.
GCTGTTGCCAGAGATGATTTTGTGCCTTGTTCTTCCGACCACAGCTGACATATAGGCTAAATATAATACCCCTATCATAGTTACGTCGATTTGCACATTTATTAGACTTTGAATATAATAACTATCCTCTACCTAGATAATAATATGAACAGTTAAACATGTCAAATTAGCCTAAGAAAGGCTCAAATATTACTTTCATAGCTGGGAAGTTCGAAGGACAATATTACTTAATTAACGTTTGGTATCATGCTAAAATGTATTAAAGAGATCCATACGTTTATTTGTATATATTTTGAATACTATAAAAGCGGCTTAAAACACACACACGTTAAGATACATAGAAACGCAATGTAAGCCATAAAGGCTTATATTTTTCCATTGGAGCCATTAATCGTGCTTAAGTATTGATGTAGTCTAAATACTATAGGTTTAGTCATTTACGGTATATGCCAGCGTGATAACCTATGCATACAAATAATAGGAGTTCAATAGTTTTTAGAAGCACTAGAAATAAGCCCTTGAATTCTAGTAATCCAAGAATAGTTGCCATGAACTGCCACATTAGTTAGATTTTGGGTCTGCGGGGAGTTGAACCACGGCCTTTATAATATACAAGGCCTGTGCGATGGGCGGGTGACGTCAGCACTACGTCACACACTTAGGCCGACCTGACCAATACCAAGGCCACCTCAACCAAAGTTGCCTAAGTGTGTGATATAGAAGGCCGTGTTTGAACCCATCTCGCTTCGTTTCGTTTTACTGTGCATCGATTTTCCCAAAACTGTCGGACACGGAATATGTCTTTAAACTTCGCCCTTAGCAGAAAGCTACAGTACACAAAGCATAACCGATTTTCGATTAATTATATATACAGTAGTTCGAACGATTTTTTTTTTTTTTTTTTCACATTCTGGATACCAAACAAATCCCGAAATGAGCCTTGAAAGGGGCGAAAAATGTGCAAACAACCTTGGAATTTACGGGAAAGTTTCGCATTAGCTTGGAACCCAAATCAGGGATGTGGCCACCGAGCAAAATTTCGAACCTTATCCAAGTTTAGCCTATTCAACGCTCCAAAGTCTAGATAACACATAACATATAGCCTACATAGGCTATACTAAGCAAAAACTCGTATGACACTCGTGGGTAGATGTATTATACCATAGAAAAACAGATACTTTCCTGAGCCTACCTCATCTCATCTCATATCGGTCGTATATTAGCTAGATGACAGCATGTTGAGCCTCCATAACCTAATATAATATGTTGTTGATTGGTAGGCCTATAACTGCAAGCAAATATATATGCTTACGTCTAGGCCTACTGGTTGAGTTGTCTTCGATTTTGATGATTGGTATAACTGCAAGCAAACAAACATAATTATGCTTACATACACTGTGCATAGGTGGTATAAACTAGAGGGATAATCAAGAAAAACATTTTAATTAAGCTGAATTATAATTACCATCTCCCGTTAACCATTTTACAATAAGTAATGGCGAGGAAGGTAGATTGATTAATTAAGAAAGGATATTTGAATAAGTAAATAAAAGGCTGATAAAAACAAAAACAAAACACAATAGATAGTTACAGGTGAGGAAACAAATATTGTATACCCAAGCGCGAGCACAAACATACGCACTCACTCACTGAGACACACGTACGAACACATTTGCCCCATTGAGTTGCAGAGATTAAGAGGTTCACGAATTCTGGATTACTTATTAGGAACGGGTAATAGTGGTCGTGATATTTGTTCTACCTACTGTATAATGAACCGGGAATAGGTGTGAAAATTTACAGCCCATTTTCTCTAGCCCTTTTTGAATTACAGAGGTTAAGGGTTCACGATTTCTGGATTACTTATTTTGTTTATATATTTATATATTTGTTCTAGGTATAATGAACTGGGTATAGTCTCTCTCCCCCCAGGACCAGGGCAGCCAGGACCAGCCCCAGACCCCAGGCGATGAAGGCGCCCTGAAGGTGGTCCAGGGTCAATACTCCGTCACCACGGATCTGTAGGGAATACAAAGGAATACAAAGGACTTACAAATTGCAACATGAGCATAACACAATAAAATACAACATCACTATCGTCATTATTACTCCACCACACACACACACACACACACGTAATGGACGATGTGTTTATCGGTACAAAATAGAAAATACATGAGCTGCCATGAACCTAGCAAATACTTGCAAACACACACACACACACACCTGACAAACCAAAAGATGTCCAAACAAATACACTATAACTATTCTCTGTTTCTTAGCAACTGACGGCAAATTGCAAAGTTCCCATCAAGATTTCTCAGTTATTTTGAAGATTTTGTAGTGAAATATGGTGCTAATTATCTAAACTTGGTCTTAATATGATGCACAGAGACAGTAGTTTCATATTTTCCCATTAAGTATCGAGAAATTAGCTGCTAAGGGATTCAATTTACCTTCAGATGAAATGAAACGGAGTATAGATTACTTACAATAGTACTGCTTTCATCCGCGGTGGCAATATGCATCTGGTATATCTTGCCCAGTATACCGGTCTCCACAATCCGCTGTAGCCGCTCGGATATGATGGGCGTGTAGGGCGTGTTGCGGGGGAGCAGCCACGTCATGTAGTCCTTGTATAACTGCAAAATAATTAATTATCAATCAACACAATTATGCACAAATGATCAAAAATTGCTTAGTGCGTATGGTTTGTCGACATGTAGGCCTATTACGTGTATAATTTGTATTGCAATTACGCGTTTAAATCTTATAGCGCAGGCATATCCGACTATATATAAAGGAAAGCCTACCTTCTCTTCCATGATATACGTAGACCTGATGGCGCCGTAGCTGTACTGAAGAAAGATGACGTAATCGATGGAGTCAAAGAGGGCGTGGGTGCCATTAAGAACCAGCCCCATGGTGAGGTCGTGTAAGTTGGGCATGATCACGGGCGCCAAATACATCCTATCCCCCAGCTTGGCATACACGGGGTTCTTGGAGGTCTTCAGGGCTTGGGGAACGAATCCTCCATAGTCAAGCATGGCAGGTCTGAAAAACAGGGCTTTTATTCTCAAAATGTTTCTTAAAACACAGGCCAGATACGCAAGGCGGCTTGAGATATGGGAGTTGTATACCAAAATTGGTCTGGAATACATGGTCCAGATACTTAAAATTCTCTGGAACAGAACTTTAGAAACTCAAAATTATCTGGAATACACGTCTAGAATACCAGTCCCAAATAGAAACTCGTAATTATCAGGAAAACACGTCTAGAATACCAGTCCCAAATACTGAAATTAGTTTGGAGTATACGAGTAAGATCTGTAGTTTGGGCATACACAGGGATTTCAGAGGTCTTCATGGCCTGGGGCACGAACGTTCAGTATTCTAGTGTGCATGGTCCTGAAGACAGGGTCTGTATACTCAAGGTGTTCCATAATACAAAACTGTTGGAATATCGGGGCTGGATACTTCTATTGGTCTGAAATACAACGATCTGAAAAACGTGCCGGATACTCAAAGTGGTCTGAAATATGGGGCCCGGTACTTTAAAACAGTCTGGAATACATACAGGGGTCAGATACTTAAAATGGGCCGGAATATAGAGGCCGGGTACTCGGTTGTCAAAGAATGTGAGTCAAATAAAGATGGGATGTAGTAATCCCTTCGAGTATCAGGACCCAGGGAATAACAAGGGATGAGGAGGGAAAGTTAGAAATACGAAAACATCGAATTGACTCATGAGAGACAGATACGATCCTTTAAAGGTAGTGTAGGTTGAGGAAAATACACCAGGTACACCTTTGGGCCTATCTTGGGGGTCCACAAAGCCTTGGGCATGAACCCTCCGTAGTGAAGGATGCACATTTAACAAAACAGAACCCATCTACTCCATACAATCTTAAGTTATGACAGAGAGCTACTGTAGATCAGACATATGTTTGTTTATTGTGGTTTACAAAGCCATAACGTACAGTCGAGGTTAATAAGTGTTGTCAGATATTTCACAAAGTTTGGGACACTGACTAATACTCTGAGGGATAAGCACTTTTCCCAGTAACTATAAAGATACCAATAACACTTTTTGAGCGAAAACCACTGGAATCTATGACAACACTTAACACCCCCGATTGTACCTATAAACATTAGGGCATTGGCAACCTTGTGTATCTGCTACCTAAGGTCATGGTTAGTGCCGGAAGCGGGTGCAGAGGCCTCGTTTGCAAAATACGGAAGTCCGGGGAAGAAGTTGAGCCTCTGCACTAGGGAGAAAGCAGAATACTGCATGTTGGAGAAGTGTGCTGCATTATAGTTGTAAGATGTGGGCAGGTAATGTAATAGACACCCCTAAACTGAAGCATGCTTAAATAAGTATAGATGTTAAATGAGTATATATATGAGTATAGATGCGAGTATAAATGAAAATATAGATTTGAGTCTAGATGTGAGCAGGTAATGTAGAAGACAGCCATACAATGAAGCATGCAGAAATTAGTATATTGAGACAGATGCGTAACTATAATGTATAACCTGCAAAACAAACAAACCAAAACTGGGACGACACAAGATAAACGCCAAAGAACTACCACAGTGATAAAGGCACCAGACACAGTAGCGTTGAGGGAGGGACTTGGTACAGAGTGCGAGGTGATGTGTATTGACAAACTGGGTGTTTATCCATATAGAGAAAATGGATAAGGATGGTTGAGTGATGCACCTTAAGAGAATGGAAGGGAAAAGTGCCGTTGTTAAGGCATTACTTCCCGAATCACATCTGATCTGATCTGACCAGCTGGTAGACCGAGAAAGACATGTGATGAGATCTTGAGTAAAGGATCTCCGAGTAAGTGGATTTGACAAGAGACACCGCAGGGGATCGCGCAGCATGGAGAAAGATTACAAGCAACCTGCCTTTTGTCTCCTTCATACAAATAGAAAACAATAAAAAGGGGGGATACATTTTCTTCTAGTTATATAATAATAATACAGAATAAAACAAGAAATACATAAAATATATCAATATCAATACAAACAAACATAGGATACTAAGGAATGTTCTCCTACATACAGTAGATATCGGGAAACTCATGCAGTAGATCTCACACACTACCGTTAAGGGGGGTCACCTGATTTTGTGTTATCTTTCTCTCCTTTTCTCTCTTTCTCTGGCTTGTATCCATCCGGCCCCATTCAGCCAACTGCTTTAAGACGTTTATCCCCATGCAGGTGTCGATTTCTTCCTGGCGAGCTATAGCGAGCCAGCATTGTATGGAGAAATCCGGCTTCGCCGGAGAAATTTTTCTATCGAAATATTTACAAATTTAGCTTGTCAAAACAAAAATATATGTGTGCTGGCTCGCTACCGTTGGCCAGGAAAATATTAACACCTGGATGCGGGTAAACGTCTTAAAACAGTTGTCTGAATGGGGCCAAATGGATACAAGCCAAAGAGAAAACAAGCGAGGTGGGCTCCCTTAAGATATAATTTAGCAGTGTTTGAGTTGGCACATACAGTATACTGAAATGCTCTCCTGGTTGAGTTATCCCCGAGTCTCTTACAAGATGTGTGAGTTAGCCAGCTGTTGTAGTGTTTTGAGCCGCTTGGGGTAGGCTGGCACGGTTAGCACAGACATCAGGTTGCTCATGTAGGCGGCTGCTAGGATGTCCACAGAGAGCCACCAGAAGATTAGCCACACACGGGCCCAGGGGAAGTCACGCACCTTTTTGTCGTCCATAGCCTGACCGAACAGTCCAGACACCACCTAGGGCCAATAATGTAATGTAAATTAACTAATATTTATTTTTTGTTATTCAGTTAGAGGGGTACGTCGTATGGCTAGAATGCATTGGTTCGAACCCTTGAGAGATTTTTGTATAGCTGGGCTTGGCCAAGGTGTTCATCTACACGCTTATCTCCTTAACATTGGCCTTAGGAGCCTGTGGTGGATAACTGGGGTGAGTTACCCAGCCTGGTACACAGGGGCTACTACATATTACCCAGGAAACCAACATAGTACCCAGGATACAATTGTTTACTTCCCAGGGTGGGAAATCACAAGTTGATAACTCCTGGTTCCTATTTATTGCTAGGTGAACAGAGGCATAGGGTGTAAGGAGACTATCCATCCATCTCACCCTGCCCGGGAATCGAACCGGGGACCTTTCAATTGTGTGTCTAACCCGCTAGCATTGCGCCACAGGTCACTCTATGTACTTTCAACACAATTTTAACTAATTTCTGGGTATAGAGAATTGTATGCAGTATGGAAGGATAACTAGGAATCAAAGGGGTAAAATTAACTCAGTTACCATCCTAACTACCACAAATTTTACTAAGCAATACAATTGTCGACTGATAGCCTGAATAAAAGAAAGAACCGCGTTATCGAATACTGAAGAGAATAATAGGGGCAAATTATAATGATTGCACAAGTAACTAATCGTGAACAATATTCGTATTTAATACAGTGTGAAGGAAAAAGGGAAACATAACCCCTTCATGTTATATCTTACATTTGATAAATATTTCACGAGTTATGAACATCATTAGTGTATGAGAGTATGCAAGGACGATATAACTTTGCAATTATCCACTAATATATCTTAAACAAGGACGTAAGTAGAAACAATGTCGGCTTAGGTTGGGAAGAAGAGAGGAAAACAAATCATAACAAATACTCATGCATGCACAAATAAGGTTGCACTTTTTTGTTCTTATTTGTTTTTCTTTTACTGAATCTAGGGGTTGATGGATCAATAAGGTAATGACATAATAAAACAAAAAAATCATTCATATGACACAAAATTTGTCTTATATTTTTCATTCCGGATAATACTATGCTGTAAAAATAGCCGTAAAATTAACAGTATATGACCGTAAATTGGTACCATAATCACATACTCAATATTACTGTATTTTACCCTTATATTGCAGTGTTGAAGCCGTATGTGAATAATAAGATTGTCGGATAGATAAGTTTGTGACTGTTCAAATTACGGTATTATGTTGGTAATTGTGCTGTGAGCCTTGTGGCCATAAATATTTGGGCCAATTTATAACATTTAAGTCACACTATGACCTCTCGAATACTGTTCGACCTTTAACCAAGTTATAAATTGTAATGTTCCTGTCTTGATTACTAATTTGTGGCGATATTGGGAAGGGTTAGCCTAATCAATTCACCTTCAATCTATAAATATAACTTTTAGAACATTAAATATCTGAATGAGACGCAACGTCACCAAACTAATGAGGCAAAACGTCTTTCAATCGCCAAACTAATAGAGCGAAGCAAGAGGTGGTCCAAAAACAACAAAAACCTGACTTTAAACAAAAAACTTAAAACTTAAAACAAAAGTTAAAAGACTTAAAATAAAATAATCCGGTGATAGTACCGAAAAAGACAAATTAAAATCTTTGACCATTACTCACCTTGAGAGCCAAGCTGGATGGATCACGGACGTTGTGGAGGCGATGTACGAGGAACGACAGAGAACTGGCGACAATGATGGTGGTGGCAATAATTAAGCCCCAGGTCTCCGTAGTGAAGGGATACAAGATATTTCGCCACCGAGGCATGGGTGGGGGGCGAAGTATGATGGCGGCGAAGCTGTACCGCCAGTAGGGGTACACGAAGTCAAAGTCATTGAATCTGTCAGGGTTGAGTCTGAAGGAGCTGACCACTATGTCCCTGTGGCCGTACATCATTTCACCCAGCATCCCATCCCAGGTTCCGTTCACCTTAGTCCCCCAGGTCACGTCGTCTATTAAAATGATTTTGCTTTTAAAGTTAAGCTTATCTCCAATTGCCTGTAAAGCGTCAAAGTTTGCGCCGACGCATTCTCCGTCTGGTTTTAAGTAAAAGAAAGGTTCGTCGTAACATGCTACGGGTATCTCCATATCATCCCCTGCAAAGTCCCTAAAACGAGATATGAAAATAGACTGACGAGTTAAAAACTTATCTGGAGTCCAAGGCCCTATTGGCGCTTTGACTCGCTTGGGCAAACTGGTGTAGGCAATTAGACGCTGACCATCGAACCGATTTTCCGGCTGCAGTAGCAAGATGAACTGTGAACGCTGAACAACGGGCTTATTAATGACAGACGTGGTGTTTAAGTTTGGGTCGAGGCAAAAGAGGATAAGATAGCTTGGATTCCAGTTATCATTGTCAGCCAAGTGGAGGAGGAAGCCGGTGGGGTCGTGGTGGAAAAGGAGAAGGGCAGTGAGGAGGGCGCCCTTAGTGTGGTGTGTGGGGCGGGTTGTGTGGAGGATTGAGTGTTGGGTAGCGAGGTAGACTGATGTTTGTGATGATCCTGCCGCTGACACCACTGCTCCAACATCCACCAGTTTTTCGCTGTGGTCATCGCTCACTATCAACACGTCCTGACCTCGTAGCGGACCAGACACCAGACTGGCCAGTGCTTGCTTAACCATGGCATCATCAGCTGTGTGAGAGGACCACCAAGTACACTGTAAGAATTGTGTGTTAATTTATAACGATATTATGATTCATGAATGTCTAACAAGTATATATATGTTCAAATTATAGTCTGTTCATCATGATGAGTCTTGAGATCCCAACCATCAACCTCCCATAACTCCTAAAGGACTTGTGTAATTGGGAAAGAGTCAAGCAGTAATTATGATTGGAAATTTAAAGCCTGTTTACCCGAGTCCTCCCTCAGTAATATAAGTTTAGGGTCAAATGTTTAGACTCTTCATAATGAATAGACTATAATATAGTAGGCGTACATTTCACAAAGACTAAAGTCCTTAAATATGTATAGGTTCTGTTACAGTTTTATTAATAGTGAATCTATTGGCTTATAGTCTGTTTTGTCCAGCTGCCAGTAAATTGTCATGTCCCAAACTTAATTACCAGTACGTTATTACCGAGATTTTGTTGCGAAATATATTGCGAAGGAAACTTGGCATTAATGTTACGCAGAGACATGGTATTTCATATTTATCTATTAAGTATCGATAAATCAGTTGCTAAAGGATTCAATTTGCCATCAGCTGAAATAAAACCACCTATTTTCAGACTGTCACATGAGTTGATCTGCCTACACTGCTAGACTCATACAACATAAGTTTATATTATCTTTTTATTCTTGGGGTAACGTTCGTCGATTTCATTCAGCTTAGTAAAGTCCTTGGGTAAACATAGTGGTAAAATTTATCTTGAGTAACCCCCTTAATCCCACAAATACTTCCTAAGCAGGACAAACTCGTTAAACATTATCTATCTATCTATTGCCTGACGCCATGATCCCCGAAGGGTTGGCCACGTTGTCCAGAATATAATAAACAAATGTGTCAAGGTAAACTGAAAAGGCTAAAAATATGGAAAGCATACAGTTTTAGAAAAGGAGTAGTTAGCTTGTACCAGCTTGCATTCTCAGAGCCACAAAACATGAAGTGTTAGCGAATGAATAGTTATAGTCTGTTTCTTTTCAGCTAACGGTAAATGTCAATGTCCTCACCATAATGCCTAAGTTATTACGAAGGTTTGGTAGCAAAGCATGTTGTGAATTATGAAAACGTGGTATTTAAATGATACAGAGATAAAGGTATTTCTAATGATATATAATCCTTGAAGCACAATCGGCCAAGTGAATAAGACTAAGTGGCTAGTATTAACCCCTTCACTACCGGGGATTTTTTTTTTCTTCTCTTATTTCAGCTATATTTAGACAATTTTATACAACTAAAGAATGACGTGTGTTAGTTAAGACAATGAATCGAGATACTTGGAAGCCTTTTAATTAGTGCATTTCCCTTCCTAAGCTAAATAAAATCGTCTAATAATTGCCAGAAAATAATGAAAAGACGACCTCGGTAATGAAGGGGTTAATCACCTAGCATTTCCACTGGTTTACTGAAGGAGAGGGCCAGTGCTGGGACGGGCGCCAGGAAGAGGAGAAGGAGGACTATTTGCCTCGATGACTGCGGCATGTTGACTGACGTGGCCCCCAAGTCCTCAGTCACCACGAAATAATCAACTTTACACGGCGACCTTTCAGACATCGTAAGAGCGCAGGTCGAAATATACCATGCAAAGGGTGGGCTGTCATAATACGCCATGAAGAAGGTATACATTAGTTCTCCTCCTGTAATGTGTTTTTTGACCTGTGATCGTCCCTTTAATTTTTCACCGCAACCTTTCAACCCATCGTATGAGCGCAAATCAAAATACAACATGCAAGAGATGTAGCCCTTCTTCTATGATGAGTTGGCTGACCTGTGATCGTATCTTTAATGTTTCTGGAAGCAAGCCATCCGAGAGAACTTTTGAAAACAAAGATATAATTGTTTTTATGCAATGGTAGAATTGTTGTATTGAGTGGGGTTGACTTTGGAATATCCATAAATCATGCATGTGTTATGGTCTGTGTACACTGTCTTACCTGTGAACTGATGACATTTTAAAATTCAAAATCAAGCAAATACTGTATACTTAGTGTAACAATACTAGAAGCATGCCTGATCGCTGGTTTGCTAATATTGTAAGATTGTAAAAGTGAGACAGATTATAGTTGGATCAAAACAGCGTATGAGGTACATTGTATAATCATGTGGTAATTCAGGTGTAACATTCATGATAACAATACCGAACACGTTAAAAATAATTCGTAGTTGTCTTGACCACGTCCTCAAGGTTGTCCACAGAAACCTTTATGTATGTATGTGTATACTCAGGCATATACCCCAATGCTGGGGGTGGCCGACACGAGACAGAGCACGAACAGAAACTACATTTAAAGTTCCTATTCTCAGGGTCTGGGACCACTTTCGCGTTCTCTCGCCCGTTTCTCTGTCTCGTTGAGTAGGTGAATTTTACAAGGGGAGGAGGATTCCTAGGCCCCTGCCCCTAAAAGGAAAAGTAGGACAGTAAAAGAGACAGACAGAAACGGTTAAGGTTGGGTAGAGGATGCCAAACCTCACTCTGGATAGGACCAGCCCTCACCCACAGAAAACTACAAGATAATTATCTTCAGAAGATATAGAACACTTATTTCCAGAAGTTCAATGATAAAATACGTATTATCACATTGATTATAATCACGTATATTGTTGCGTGAATAATCATATTTAATTTTATTCTGGTATTAAGGGGAGATTTCCACTTGAGGGATTTTTTTCTTTACCCCTTTCTCCCTCATGGTTAGCCCCATTGCTTTTGATATTATAAGACGTTCGCCCCATTAGTTTGGCGATTTTAAGAACTTTCGACCCATTTCTGTGAATTTTAAGAAATTTCGTGCCATTTAGGTGTCTATTTTCCTGGCGAGCGATAGCGAGCCTGTAATTTAAGAGGAACCGGCCTTCGGCCGGGAAATTTTTCTACCGAAAAATGTACAAATGTATCTTGAAAGGGGGTCTAGGGGCTGTAACGTTAAGCTTGATGGAAGTCTAGCGAACTAACTAAAAACCTCCCCTTAAATTCTGGAAATTTTAAGTTAGCCATAACTATATTTATATCATACTAACTTTAAAAACGTATGTTGAAGTAATTAAATAACTTGGCATAGAAATCAAGACTCAGCCTTAGCAGAGCGTAGAGGAGTCACAATTAATCTATAACCCTTTCAATATAAATACGCTATTTTTATTAGACTATTTTATTATCCAGACTATCATAAGACAATTGTATTCAGGTTTGGAAGGCCCTCTAAGTATCAAAGAGGTAAAGTATATCTCAATTAATACTCTGATTTCTAAGACTCCTTCCTAAACAAAATCGTCTACTGATAGCGATAATAAACGGGAGAAATGCGTCCTCAAATACTGAAAGGGGTTAATCAGAAAAATTACGGTATTATTACATTACATTGCTTTTATATATATATATATATATATATATATATACAGGGTGTCCGAGGAGGAAAGGGCATAACTTTGGGAAATGATAAAACACAGTACCGGGTATTCTAAGCATAAAATTTTCTATAACAAAAATTCCAAACTCAACTGTTAAAAAGATATTGAAGATTTAATGTAGTGTCCTCCCCGCATCACTTTAATGGACTCTTCTACGTCAAATAGTTTCCAACTGGTCCAAAGTAAGCTAATATGTCTATAATCATTTTGCAACTTACAGAATTATAGTATCTTTATAATAACATGGTAAAATAATAGCTGAAAGCTGGAGGTGTGGTAGGCAGTAGGACAGCTATGGGGAATTACTGAAGAAAATTAAATTTTCATCATGCAATATCTCTATACCGGTCGAGATTTGGAATATTTCTTATAGACAAATCTAGGCTTAGAATACCTTGTTCTATGATTTCCCAAAGTTATGCCCTTTCCTCCTGGGACACCCTGTATATAATATATATATATATATATATATACTGTATAATTATAAGCAATGATAAAGTAGTTCAAAAGACAATTTATATAATCTATTTTTTACTAATTTCACCACAACACCAAACACCTCCAATGATATAAATGAAAGCATATATGTGAACCACCGGGATTCGAACCCTGATTATCACACACAGATTTGTAGACACCTTAACCATTACACCACCAAGACAGTTAAAGGTGTATGCCCACGCCTACGACTTATTATCCATTCTCGAATACTGGATATTAATCTAATCATGTTCATATTCCCACCGCAAATATAGACAAAGACAAAATAAGTATTATAGTAGGAATGGAACAACAGTTTGACGAGATAATGGGAAGTCATTAAGGGGAGGTATTTAGTTTGTTCCCTACGTTTTCATCAAGCTTAAAATTACACCCCCTAGACCCCCTTTCAAGATAAATTTGTACATTTTTCGGTAGAAAAATGTCCCGGCCGGAGGCCGGTTGCTCTTAAATTACAGGCTCGCTATCGCTCGCCAGGAAAAAATCGACACCTTAATGGCACAAAAGGTCTTAAAATTGACATAAATGGGGCAAAATGTCTTAAAATGTCAAAACTACTAGGGCGAACGTCTTAAAATCTCAAAAGCAATGGGGCTAAACATGAGGGAGAAACGGGTCCAGAAAAAAAATCCCTCAAGTGGAAATCTCCCCTTAACCCATCGTGTTTTCCAACCCCGAGAGAAGGATCATCATATATCAAATGCGGTATATATTCAATAGGTCAAGCTGTTTATCTGGTGTTGATATCGGAGGAGGCAGACGATAATGCTTATAGTCTATTTTGCACCCTTCATCAATACCAGATTAAGGGAGCCCACCTCGCTTTTTGTTCTCTTTCTCTCCCTCTCTCTCTCTTTGGCTTGTATCCATTCGGCCCTATTCAGCCTACTGTTTTAAGACGTTTACTCCCATCCAGGTGTCAATATTTTCCTGGCGAGCGGTAGCGAGCCAGCAAATATATATATCTTTGTTTTGCCAGCAAGCTAAATTTGTACATTTTTCGATAGAAAAATTTCTCCGGCGAAGCGGGATTTTTCCAAATGCTGGCTCGCTATCGCTCACCAGGAAGAAATCGACACCTGGATGGGTATTAACGTCTTAAAACAGTTGGCTGAATGGGGCCGAATGGATACAAGCCAGGGAAAGAGAGAAAAGGAGAGAAAGATAACAACAACCGGTGGACCCCCCTTAACACCATTTCAGCTGATCGATGAGTGAGTTTGATAGCTACGTCGTTGGGTATTAAAAATTACTCGGGTAACGTGTTCGCCAGAAACCTTTAGTGTAGTGTTTGGAAATCAGATTTAAGGGAGCCCACCTCGCTTCTGCGTAATTTAGTCAACCAATTATCCCTTCTATTCTGGTGCCATAATAAAGTACGGATAAAGGTCCATGTAAATCCGGCCATTAGGTTTTAGAGACTCTTTTTACAAACAAACAGACAAACTCACAGGCAAATAACAAACACCCACAGTCGACGACGATCAGACCATCTATGCAACTTCATTTATTGGAGAAAAACACTTTGTTTGGCGGATATAATGGTAATAAACGACATAATGTGAATTTTTCACATAATAGACACAAAAAATATGTATGTAATGGAATGGAATGTGTGTGTGTGTGTGTGTGGTTTATTCTCGAGGAAAGTATCCGCGTCAAGGTACAAACGCCCCCCTCCCCCTCAAAAAAAATAAAAAAAATAAAAAAAAATAATAATAATAAAAAAAATAAAAAATAAAAATAATAATAATAACCCAAGCCAGATGAAAAAATAGCCCGGTAAACCCAATACTGACCAGAAATATCCACGAGAAGAATGGACGTGGTATGAGAACCTTGGGGGTTGTTCTCACTCTAGGTTTCACTCAGGGACATTCATTCAAACAGATTTTTTTTATGTTCGTAATTAACCCCTTCAGGATACGGTGACGCGTTTCTTCATTTCATTTGGGTTATTGTATGTATGTATATACTCTGGCACTTGTTATCCTTATATTAAATGGGTTTATCAATAACAATGTACAGTATATAAAGAGCGTACAATATTATGGACACTTTAAGTACCCTTTTCATATCCATATATTTTCACAGTGTAGCCTACAGGCACTTGAAACTGATTAAGGGGAGATGGTTCACTTTTTGGTCCAATTTTTCATTTATTTATTATTTTTCTAGTTTCCTCCCATGACCTCCATCAAACGTAAAACAACATCCATTACATCGCCCTTGTAGATTAATTTGTACATTTTTCAGAACCGGCCGAAGGTACAGGCTCACTGTCGTTCGCCAGAAAAACAAATCGCACCTAAATAGCACGAAAGGTCTTAATACTGACAATAAAATGGGGTGAAAGGTATTAAAACCGACAAACTAATGGGGCTAAACATGAGGGAGAAAGGGGACCAGAAAAATGGGCTATCTCCCCTTAAGCAATAAATAAATACAATAACATAGATATACACAGATATCTCTAATATATATTGCAGAAGTAAATTCGAAAATACCTGACTGCGAGTTTTCGTGTACCCCTGTGTCCATTGTGTAAGCGATATTTCAATTGTATTTTGATGAAACAATCCACAAAATAAATAAATAGCACACTCCATAAACGCTGCCTGGGTCGTTCCCAATAATTAACCCTTTCAGTACAATGGCGACATTTTTATAATTGTTGTTGTTGTTGTTCCCCAGGCTGTCTGGCCGAACAGCCCCAAGGTCTCAAGCAAGGCCAAGGCCATAAACGAGCGCCCCCACAAAATCCTCCCTGCTTACCACTAACAAAGCCCGGGTGACCGAAGCCACTCCAAGGCAGGGAGCTGAGGAAGGTGCGGAAACGCCCGGGAAACCAAAGCCCCACCCAAGGCCCTGTGCCCCTCAGCAATTATGAAGGGAAAGCTGAGGGGTAAGGGAAAAATGTGACGCTTTGGCTCCCAATCTGCCAACTTCTAGGTTGGCAGTAGGGAGGTCAATCCACGGAAAAGACGCCGCCACTTGAGATCTAGAAGATATATAAGTAAAAGGAACAGTCAGAGTAAGCTATGGGTATGGCAGAGATCGCTCAGTTCTCACTCGGATAGACCAGCCCATCACCACATGACTGTATAATTGTATTCTGGCTAAGATGCGACGTTTGTTAAGAGGGTTTTTTTTTTTTTTTTTTTTTTTTTTTTGGTCTATGTACTGTATATATTTATTCATTTATATTTTTTAGTTTCCTAGCTAGACCTCCATCAAGCTTGAAAACACACCCCTAGAATCCCTTTCGCTATCGCTCGCCAGGAAAAAAATTACACCTAAATGCCACGAAAGGTCTTAATATTGGCAAAGAAATGGGGCGAGAGGTTTCAAAATCGCCTAACTATTGGAACGAATTAAAATAGTATGACTTTCAAAAATGTATTGTTATATAACTACTGTATAATTAAATACACACGAAAGTCAATCACGCTATCTCTCCTTCCATCATTAATAACATGGAGTGGGCACAAACTTGTGTGACTAACTGTAAACTGTTGGACTTACGAATGTCTTCCCTAAGCTGATACAAATAGTCCAATGTTAGCTAGAATGAATGGATAAAACTGCACATCGTACTGAAAGGGTTAAATACTTGCTGGCCAACGTTAAGGTCCCCCCCCCCCCCTCCCCTCCTCAGCTCCTTATATAACCCTGGATACAAGCCCAAACACTTCGGGATTCATTGTGGGCGAAGGCTATACAGAGATTGGAACACATTACATAGTAATTGAAACATCATTGTAAGCCAAGGACTTACAGTAGAGTACAGTGATAACAATAACGAAATAAATGAATAAATATAATAAATAAAAAAAAAAAAATAAAAAAAAATATATATATACAATCTCTCTTCCTCTCTCTCTCTCTCTATATATATATAGTTATATTTACATATATCGTATGCATGTGTGGAGTTACTCGTAGAGACAGATTGAGGAATGAAGAGATACGTAGGAGAGTGGGGCAGCAAGAACATTTGTCGGCCAGAGTGGACAGGAGGGTGCTGAGCTGGTATGGTCATGTTGAACGAATGGGAGATGAAAGGTTTACAAAGAGAATATGTGAGTCAGATACAAGGGGAGATAGAAGGGCAGAAAGACCCCCATTGAGATGGAGAGACTGTGTAAGACAAGCTTTGGATGATAGAGGAATGATTATAGATCAGGTAAGGGAAGTGGTAATAAACAGGAATGAATGGAGAATGCTTGTGAATAGATGAGTGAACACGTGGTCATTTGGGGGAAGGGGTCGGGCGCAAGTTGGACTAGATAATAGTCCATCAGGCGCCTGGCCCGGGGAGACGGTTTATATGAAGGGTGCGCCTGGAAGTGTGGTGGGCGGGCTTCTTATTTCGCTCTGCCGCAGGTCTGCCTGTCGAGATCGGAACCTCTCCGGGTGGTCGGGGGCCGGGGAAGTGCTGGAAGGACCTTGGCTCTAACTAAGTAGATGTAATAGAACTAAAACTGGTGTCGGATATTGAATGTAAAAATCACTTGCTGAAATAATTTAGACAAGTTGGGCACCTCTATTGTCACAATGGTTAGAGTACCCCAGCAGTGGGGGCTTGGGATTTTTGTAAGAAGACCGGTTCAGTATCCAATCCAATTTGTCTATTAAAAGTGAAAGTGATATATCAGAGTCCTAAAATAAACCCCTTACAGGACAGGGGAATATTACAAGTCAGAAGATAAACCCTAGCCCAGCGCTTAGTATCATATATAATCCTTAATGTTTATCTCTGTTGTTCTTGAATGGAATAGTTGAGCAAATGTAAGCTTTGCAGTTGGCTCAATATACACTTGTACATCAATTCAAACCATATATCATACACAATGTCTGTAATAATCCGTATCTTTGAACATGTCTATTATCCCAGGCTAGCCTACACAAATGGCTGTGACAATAAGTGAGAGGGTAATTTCATCCCAGAATAAATCCTCCTAGAACTGATCTGGCGTTGCCAGGCGTAGTAATTATATATTTTAAGCTGCCATCCTTCTACGTTGAGCTGAAGAGTGACCCAATAGTCCTCCTGCCACTACTGAGGAACAAGCAGTCCACGAAATCATATAGATCATCTCCTGACGTCATTAATGAAGGAGGTCTAGACAGAAATGGGTATTTTGTGAGATAGACGAAAACCTCGCATCATCCAGGTCACTCCAAGCCAAGGATATTATTATCTTGCTTGATGGAGGTGACCCTTGTATAGCTTGAAGCTTAACCCACCTGCTGCACGGGTACAGTTGCCAAGACATGACCCTGAGACAAATGCGGAGGAGAGCTGGTTGTGTTTAACCACCATGAAATATTAACACATAGTAAACTAAACCTGTGAAAACATTTAATCCTGTCACCCATGTACAGCACTTGTCCTAAGTTCATGTTTTGCCAACTGTACCTAGAGTTGTGTAGCACACAAGTGTGCTTCCCTTCCTCTTCATTCTCCCTATTAGTCCAGTCAATCTGCTAGAAATAAATATTTTTTCTATGTGAGAGAGGGATACAAGAGGCAGAACTGCCTATGACGAGTGCCTCCCCCTGAATTGAAAAAGTGACAGGGCCAAAATCAAGGGACGTTCGAGCCAAAATGCCTGGACACAGAGAGTTTGAAGCAATTAAAATCATAGGAATAGGGAAAGACTAATTCTGGGAGAGAGTTCCAGAGCTGAGCTGTTGAATAGAAGAAAGATTAAGAATAATGTTTCACTCTTGGGTTGGAGAGTTGCACAGAGTAGAGGTGGGAGTGTGCTGCAGGACGGGTGCTACGTGCTCTACGAAGGAGGGGTGGTATACACTGAGAGAGCTCTGAGGAACACTGATTATTGTAATAGCAGTAGAATAGTAGGAGAGATGCAACATTGTGGCGAAAAGAGAGATTGCAGAGAATTGGTGAGTGGACGTGAGTTAATGAGACGGAAGGTTTTCTTTTCTACTTTGTCTAGAAGTGTTGTGTGAGAGGATCCCCCCATACGTGTGAACAATACTCAATACATGGACGCACTGTGCCCCTGTACAGAGCAAGAAGCTGCGCAGGGGTAAAGAACCCCTGGAGGCGGTTGAGCACACCCAGCTTCTGGGAAGCTGTTTTTAGCAAGAGTGGTAATATGATCTTTCCAAGAGAGATCAGAAGAGAAAGAGACACCAAGAATATTTAGAGAAGATGAAGGGTAAATTTGTATGTTGTTGAAGTACTGAGTAGGTCATAGTTTTCTGGAAGGGGGCGACGAGTAGACAGATGAAGAAATTGAGTTTTGGAAGCATTGAAAGTAACAAGGTTTTCTCTGCCCCAATTTGAAATAGTAGAGAGATCAGAAGATAGGTATGGGCTGAACCTGAAAAATATTGCAACAGAAACGATTTCATTATAATTTGACATTATAAAAATGTATTGTCTTGTGGGAACACTCAAATATAACATGTACAAAATCTACAAAAATACGGATAGGCCTAGGGGAAAATCCTCAAAGTGTACATAATCATGTTAAGTAGCTAATTTATTATTAGTATAATTGGTTAATTTTCTAGGTTCAGCAACATGGCTAACAGGTTGGATTCTACGTACTGTATAAATAAAACACGCAATGAATTGCCTATGATAACGCTCTTCAAATTCCTGTTGCTACCGCGGCTAGAACACCATAACGTATCAACAATCTCCATACAAAGGAGCTTCACCTCGCAAATAAACTCAGTAAAACAGTTACACTATTGGGAGTGCTTAAGATTACTTAAGCTGTACTCATTGAACTTACAAACGCATGGAAAATCGCAGAGGGTTTAGTACCAAATTTACACACCCCGATAAGTCATGAAGTTCGATGATAGGAGAGGTTGGGTATGCGATATCCCCAGGATGAAAAATCGGGATGCTATGGGCTCGCTGCGAAAGGGTTGGTTGCCACATAGAGGACCACGTCTCGTCAACAAACTCTTGCGGTGAGTAAGAGACATAAGGGGAGTCTCGTTAGACAGCTTCAAGAGAGCCCTTGATGTCGAGCTGCAAAAAGTGCCAGACGAGTCCATCTTCACAAGGGAGCGCTTTTCCCCTTCGAACAGTCTGCTGCACCAATTTTCAAACCACAACGAAGCTCCTCGGTGCCACTAGCAGAGTGGGGAATCCAACATAGCTGAGCATAGGTAGGTATGTCCTCCTTCAACCCTTCTATCTAGCCATGCACTACCCTTCGTTGGATAGATGGAAAATGCCCCCTTTGACATTTACTTAAAACTTAGCTACCTATGGCTATAATCAAAATTGTTCACTGGGTGCTTAATATGTTTCTTATGAACAAATAAATTATAAATACAAATTAAATAATAAATACATAAATATACACGGACTACCTTTACAGCACACAACAAAGGTGCTTAGCTATGCTACTTCAATTCAAGGTTATCTATAAGATCAGGTAAAGGGTATTGGCTACTGCAGAAATATTATCTCATCGTGGTAGGGATATTAAGTTGGGCTACAAGACTAGACATGAACCAATAGCCCTTCTGTAATCAATCTCGTATTGTTTTTGATAGTATACACATATAACCCCTTGAGGAGTATGGACACTTCTTGACAGTTGATTCTGGCTATTATTATACAATTGTATTGAGTTTAAGAAGAACTTGTGAGAGCTAGAGATATAACTGAGAAAGGTTTTATCCCTTTGATAGGTAGAGATCCTTCCTATATTACATAAAATCATTTAATGAAAACCAAAATAAAGTACAAAATGGGTCCCCAAATACTGACAGAGTTAAGCTATGCTATATATTTGTATTTATGTTATATAATAGTAAAACCAATATATATAGTTATACATTTATTCATTCCAAATATAAAACATATGCATGGACAAAAACCAGACTGGGCACCTATAGTCAATTTGTCTTTAAGCTGGCGAGAAATTGGCTTGTTCTCATATAAATGACTCGGTTATTACGTTTTATATAGCCAAATATGCTGTTAATTACGAATATATATAATGTAGAGGCATAATAGGTTCTTAGTTTTCCATTAGTTCTCGAGAAATGAGCTGCTAAGGGAGTAAAATATCCGCCAGGTTAAAATAAATCGAGTATAGTGTATGGTAGTGTTAAAGTCTTCCCCAACAACAGCAATTGACAAACACTCCACAACAAGATTTAACAATTACATTTTATATATCTTGACATTTACAGTTACTCTCTCATCTAACCAATTAAAACTACCCATGAAAATAATGTACATCATGTTACAAAAAAACTTTCAATAATCTTAAACTTAATAGTCAATGAGCATATAAATTCTGATATAATGATTGCGAATATAGAATTATATTGATGTAGTTCATATTTTGATTTAGGTGGGATATGTATCATGTGCACAATACTCAGACAATACTATTAGAGTTAAAACTGATTACACCAGTAAGATATAGTATAACTAGTGAATTTAAAAGATAATTGAGTTGTGCCAAATAGTTTAAATATTTTGTTATAACCCTTTGAAGATCGTAACACATTTTGACAGTTTATTCTGGCTCTCATTAGACGATTTCATACAGTTTAGGAAAGAACTGTGGGAAATACAAGGGTAAAGACTGTCTCAATTAACCCTCTGACTTCCCATAGGGGAGGTGTGGTGGAGTGGTCATGCCACTGGATTGGTAAACCAATGGACCCGGGTTCAAATCCCGATATGTCAATGGGAAGATATTATTGGGATTGAATATGTGCTGTACCTAGTATCAGTGCATTACCACAAAGCCCACCGAAATGCCAAAAAAATACCCTCATTGTTCCCTGATTAAATAACACTGTATGAATATTCCCATATTCAAAATATGTTACAGGGGGACAATGCCTAGTGAGTTCACTGCTCAATAGGTGGCGTTCTGAGAGTGAGGGTCTGAGTCTGGAGGGTGAGACGGTGAAGCACTTGAGCGAAGCAACCAGCCGCTTCAGAGATGGAGCTGCTTCGAGCCATGATGGATGCTTCGCATATCTCACTCCCCAGACTGGAACAAGACCTCACGGGCTTCACCGTGTTGAGCGGTGGAATGTACAGGCTCTCAGCCTATGCCCGAGAGGGAGTAGTTGGAATATAGAAAACAAAAATAAAAAATGAAATAAAATATACCCTTCCTAATCCGATTAAAATCGTCTAATAATATCCAGAAAAAAAATAAAATACGTATTATATCTACTAAGGGTTAAGGCGAATTTGCACTAGGTCACTATGGGCTTCTGAACTCTACTTTGAGCTGATAGGCAGATAGTACTCTGTCAGAATAGCATCTTCCAGTTGCATAAACAAACACAAGAGGCATATCACACAGTACCATCAACCAATCAGCTTGAAATAAAGTTCTCTAGGTCGAAGTGAGCAAGTGCAAATTCGCCAAGTAAATAAAATAGACTATAGTATTTGTAGTTATGGAAGCAGCTGACATCTAGATACAGCAAGCATTAGATTGCAGCGTATTATAATGTGAATCATATATGAAAATATCTTTTTGTATGTGCTCAGGCATCACAGTAGGTTGTCGTAACCAAAAATAGTTATATTTACTAAGCTAAACAAAACTAGCTAAATTTTAGAATCATTAATAATTTATTCATATCTAAATTATAGAGTACTGACAGTCCTTCATCCGTGAAGTTTATGTGGCATATCGGACGTGTTACCTTCTACACAAACATTATATATCTTTACGCTTGATGTGATATTTTATGAAAATTGGAAGTACTGATTTACCTCTAGCACCATGCAGACCTATGAGAGTTCAGTATGGAGCTCAGTGGTCTGGTTAATCTGCTCTACATAACTAACTAACTAACCATGCAGTTTATTATACTTCCAAACAGTGAGATGGTCACCAGACTATATTATACCTATATGAATAGAGAAAAGAGAATTCATGAAGTTCTATCTAATTCCATTTCTAAAGTTTACAACTTGGTTAGGTAACTGATGATTAAACCAACATATACAGATATTTTTGGGGGTTAACCAACTTATTTAGTGTCAATAAATCTAGGTGCATTGTCCAGATACAACCAATCAAGATAAGCCACTTTGACTTGTTCGATTCAATAGCAAAGTTATCTATCGTACGCTTCAACTTCATTATCAACTTATAGCTCGTCTCTAATAAAAATAGCTTCCCATAAATTGTCGTGTACAAAGGCCACATCGACCACAAAGCAAGGCACATGGAGGAGCGGATTAGTCGCCAACTCTTTACCAAACCTTTCAGAAAATTACTTCAACCAAACATTAGTAAGGCATAGAACTTTAATCAGTCTTTTGAGCATTAACTATTTCAACAATATTATTTTCACTGTATTTTTTGTGCGTTCAAAAGTAACACATGATACACATAATAAGTGATTGAATCGCATGTTTGAATCAGTACACATAAACGAATGAAACACTCTTTATATGTATAATTTTTGCTATATATGAATGCACAATGTTTACAGCTTACCGAAGAGAGCAGTGTACGTGATAAAGTGTACAGCAAAATAGCGGAAAAGATGAGTAAATAGTTTAAGTTATTATTTTTATTCATACGTAAACTGCTTGGATTAAAAATGTGACAAAACAAAATAATAAGCAACTGCACTGTCAAAAATCAAATGGTATAAAAAGGTATATAATAACGTCATTGGGTATATTGAGAGTGCTTTATCCATCCGTATCTTAGATGGGTTTGTTACTACCGATATACTTCTATAAGGGTAAATTATTGTGGACATTCTAAGTACCTTATTTTAAATGTCTTAACAATACCAACATGCCTTTTATATAGGGGCACATTAGTATGATCATTTTAATTGCCATTTTATATGGGCTTATAACTACCAACATACCTTTTACAGGGGTATATTAGTATGATCACTTAAATTTCCCTTTTTATGATGGGTGTTTTACTATCAATATGGCCACTTTAATTACTCCTTATATACCTTCTTTAAACTCCAAATTTTCGACAGTGTGGGTGATTTAATAATAACAGAAGGAACTACTGGAGGTACAGGTGGGTGGCTGGAGAGCTTTACAAGTCACTCAGTCCGGGGCCCACAGCTGGAAGGAGAAAATAAAATAAAAAATATGTCGACTTTAAACATCGTGCACTTCTAGGTATAGTTGGCAAGACATGAACCTGAGACGAATGCTGTGGAGAACTGGCTGTCTTTAACCACCATAACGGGATAATGCAGGGTAGTGATGAAAGTAAATGGCCTTATACACTCGAAGCAACATTATTACAAAAGGAATATCTCAAAAACTAATCATCAAACTTTGGGAACAGTAAATCCTGTCACAGCAATTGTTCCATGTTCATGTCTTGATAACTATGCCATATATATTAACAGTTGGGAAAGGTATACTTCTATGAGAAGACTTCAAACATGCATCTAGTAATTCAGTTACGTAAATGACCGCAAGCAAATTCGCCCCTTACAAAGGATACTTCAAAGCATGCAAAACAAAGCAAACATGAATAAAAATAAGTAAGTACAGTACTGCACATTTTAAAACCTACAAGAGTTGTCTAGTAGTTGTTTGTACTGCAACATTATTTTACTCACCAGGGTAAACACCAACACACTATCTTTCAATAGAAACAAGCCAAACTCCAAACAAGGACTGGGGGCTGTGGCTGTTCAGGCTGTGTATTGCTGTGTTGGGACCAAGGGCAAGGAACGCTGTGATGGAAACTGTGGCTGTGGCTGTAAAATGCTGTGTTTGGACCAAGGGCAGGGAACACTTTGGTGGAGGCTGTGGCTGTGGATATTCGGGCTGTGTATTGCTGTATTTGGACCAAGGGCAAGGAACGCTGTGATGGTTGTGCCTTGTTCAGAGACGTAGTGGTAGGAATAGGATTTCAGGTACAGTAAAGCAATCATTGATGGAGCTATGGGTTGTGCTGCCTTGGAGAAAAATGGTTGTGAGGAGACTACTTGAATTGGAGTTAAGGTTATAATACTGTATGGTTCTTCTTCATTATTTAATTTGATACTAACATGGATTGCTTTGCCAAACAGCCTCAACTTCCTATTAACTGTTGTATAAGGAGGTTGTTGTCAGTAATGTCTATAATGTGCGAGATGCCGAGGCCAACTTCAGAAGATGGAGAGAGGGCATGGCAAGTAAAAGATAAGAGTTCATATCAATAATTTACACAAAATAGATTAGGGCTTGGAAAGGTAGAAAAAAGTGGTGCATATCCATGCGCAGTATGCGGAAAAGGGGTGAGCGCGACCTCAACACAATGTAGCGTCTACCGCTGCTGGGTACACCACGGGAAAAAACGCTACACTAGAATAAAGGGATCTCTACCAAGCAAGAAATCCGAAGTTGAGAAATTTGTATTCACAGTATGCAAAGGTGAGCTTGTGTTCAATTATATGGCTCAAGAGTGTTGACTTTGACAATAAGGCACTGGAGATGGTGGACAAGTTTTGCTACTTGGGAAATACCATCTCTGCTGGTGGTGGGGCTGAGGCCGCCACAATAGCCAGCATAAGATGTGGCTAGGGAAAGTTCAGAGAACTGCTGCCACTACTTACCATGAGAAAACCCTCTCCCCCTGAAGGGAAAGGTGTACACTTCATGTATTAGAAGCACAATGACATATGCTTCAGAAATGTGGCCTGTCAAGGCGGATGATATCAACATAATGAAACGCAATGAGATGATGGTTAGGTATCAAGAGTATCAGTGATGAGATGCATACTGGTAGGCTTGGATGATTTGGGCATGTAGAGAGGATGGATGAACTAAGTTGGGTGAAAAGATGCAAGTCCGGGAACGTGGAGGTAGCTACAACAAGGGGTAGACCAAGAAAGACGCATAATCAGATCTTACGGTCTGATCTAGAATTGAAAACCTGACCAGTGAGGTAGCTCTGAACAGGGCTGCCAAGAGCTCCGCCATTAGGACATGAGAGCAGAACCGCACTTCGTGTAGAACACTCGTTCTTTAAATTTATGTATGTATATATGTACAATTGTTGTGATCACTGTTGGAGGTGAAGGTGATGATGACTGGTACCAAAAGTGGTGTGGAAATCAATATGATTTTCTCAGAAAACCAGTGATGGACTAGGAGAATCCAAGGAATAATCATTATTAGGATGCATGAAATACACAATTTCATTGTTAATGATGTCCACAAGTACTTATTGGTGCCTTAGTAAAGAGTGTTGTATTTATTCCTTGACTGACTAGTAGTAGCGTACAGTATAGGCTATATGTTCATGGTCATGATACATACAGTACGTCACTCGGTCATTAAATATTGATAGTTATATTGTAGTGGTTGAATATACTGTTGAAATGCAATTTAATGGTGAGTGTACCTTATTAATATGTTATAATATATACATTGTAATAAATTGATGGTCAACCCCAAATCCAGCCTCAGGGAAAGATTATACTTAATAATGAAATCTAGTAAAATAATTGAAATAGGCCTACTATGATTACTTATGTGTCAGAGGAATTATTGGGATCGTAAATTTTTTAACATCTATGTTTTGTTAACAAAATTAATATTCAGTAACAAAACATGTGGTAGTGAGATAAATAATTGTGAATTTAGGAGGGATGGTTCAAATTTCTTAAAATTTGTATTATCTTTAAGAATTAATTTTCATATTTGTGGGTATGCAACAAACTGTTGGCAACATTGAAAAAGTATTGCTTTTAAAAACATTATGGGACTGCAAATACGGTGAATGGTAGTTCAACTATGATCTTTATGAAACATAATCTGTAAAAACTTGGTATAGTATAGGTAATAGGTGCTGTGTGGCAGAAAGTAAAAGCGCTGGGCAGTACCCAATAGTGCAAAACTATGTAATATACATATACATATTAATATAATGTATGTAGTATATGAAACAAGGTTTGTATTGAGTAAATAATTCATTTTGTCCAATACATGTGCAGAGATTGGTACAATAGCTTTGCATTATGTAGAATATTTTGGTAGTAAATGTGTATATTAAAATTATAAAATAGCATGATAATTTGCTATAAGCAAAAGCTTTACAATAATATAAAGCTTTGAAGCAAATTCATCTGAAGCTCAGGTTTTCTTAAGAGGGATCAAAAACACATTTTTACAATCGTTTTAGCATAGATGCTTGCTACAAAACATGAACAAGCATCTAACTAACTGCTCGAATATATGAATAGAATTGCATAGTAACATGGTTAAATAGTAGACTCCTGCAAAACTCAGTACGTTTATGTGATTCACTGCATATTGTCTGGTACCATAATGCTTCGTTAAATAATGCATATCTTACAGCTGCCTCAATGGATTTTTTTTTAGCTAAAATATATCAAAATAGTAATTTGTCAGTTTGATACCAAACCAATGCTCTATAAATATATTTGTCAATATTCGTTTATCTTGTATTATTATTCTTTCACAGGAGACATATTAGATATACTGTATAGCTACATGAAATAATTATCATACAATATATGGCTAAATGAATGGCTTGGCAAATCTTAAATAATCCAAACTCACAAAATATGGAATAACATGAGCAAAATACAAAGCACAGAAAATGAGTTGTGTCACCAACTGAGGAAGGGGATCAAGCTTTGGTGTCTTAAGAAACAATAATGGTATATATTTTTTTTTAGGGCAGCCTTATCATGGCAAATTCCTTTTTTAGGTGACAAATTGAGATTCAAATAATGTATATAGTGTTGACAATATTCTATGCCTCATATTTCAATCAAAGTTTAGATTTTTGTTGTGCTTTAGTGAATTCTTAATGTATAACTATTTTTTAAAGTAGATAGGCATTAGATTTAAACATTACATGAAGAGAAGCGACTTATTTACAATTAAAACGTTTCGTATATACTGTAGTGCTTCTTCTTCATGTCAATGGCTTACACTAATACAGAGGGAGTGTTAAGTATTCATATGGGATTAAGGCAGAATTGAATGTCTACAACAAGTGATTGGGATTAGTGTTGAAATAATGTTGAAAAGTTGACAGAATGTATATAAACACCATATGAGGAGGAGCACTTTATTTGACGTTTTGCAGATAGCTTATTCAAAGTGACCTGAAGAAGTTATCTGCGAAATGTTGTCAATAAAGTGCTCCTCATCATATGGTGTTTATATTCAATGGGATTGGTGTAAAGAAATAAGGAGTTTCAGGGAGTAAGACGAGATAAATAAAGGAAAGATGAGTGATGAATATGGTGTTCCTCTATTTAAGGTGCTAATATTGAGTCTCTCTATATTTTGGAGTTTATATTCATTAGCTTAAGACACCAATAAGCTTAGAGGTGTGTACGTGTAATTTGTAGTGTCGCTAATGATGAACAAACTATTACACAAACAAAAAAGCAGTGCAAAATATATCAAAGTTGCTGACGTAGCTTTATGATTATTAATATTGTAGATCAGTAGTAACTACAAAAAACTTACTATTTTGACTTGAAGTTTTTGAAAATAGAAAGACTGTGTGGAGATACAAATAGACATAACATCTATATCTAAGCTAGTGATAACTATAAACACTATAGTAATATGAAATAACTAAAGCATGCTTAAACTAATAGGTTAGAATAATATGATAATGGACTGTACATAATATAGAAATGTATTGGAAACCATAATCTCATATATTCTACTTAATCGTTTGTTCTTGCTAAGGTGAATAAATTGCCTGGCCTTAAGGGGAGATGATAGTTTTTTTCTGGTCCCCCTTCTTCCTTATTTTTAGCCACATTAGTTTTCAGAATTTAAAACGTTCTGCCTATTAGATTGGTGATTTTAAGATCTTTAGCCATATTTCTTTGCCAATATTATGACCTTTCATGCAATTTAAGTGTCAATTTTTTTCCTGGCGAGCGATAGCGATCCTGTAATTTAAGAGGAATTTTTCTATCGAAAAATTTACAAATGTATCTTGGGATTTGTTTTTAAGCCTGATGGAGGTCTAGGGAGGACACTAAACAAATAATAAACAGATAAATAAATAAGCCAATAAATATGCCATCCCCCCTTAACCAGAATATATATGATAAAATGTAACTGGGATTATATAGTACTGGTTTTAAAAAACAAGCTGAGGATCCATATAATATCATACATAATGTGATTACTTAAATTATAGAATAAAAACTTGATATAAAAATTCCTTAAGTATTAAATTATCGTGGAGATAAAGTAGATGCCAGACAATGGTCAAATTTCTACTGTAATGATATGCCTAATATTAAATGCATGTTATACAAGATTGATTACCATGAAAACTTGACCAATCACTGTGCTCCATTGACTAATTTATATGGATTTTCAGATAGTCCATACAAATTAAGATTCTGAATCATGCATAGGATTTATGCTTCATTAGGTATACCATTTATTATTCATAGAACTCCATGCATACATATTGCTCTTCCAACTTATGAACTGTAATAGCTGTACACTTCTGACTATCAAGACTTTGCATTGCATAGTGGGGTAAAACCAACCTTCATTTACAACTTTATATAGGCTTCATACAACCTAGATTGTAAAGATTACAATCAACCCTGATTAAATATTATGCAAAGAGTTTCACATAACCTGTAAAACATACTGTATATAATAGTTGTGTTTATGATAAAAAAAAATAGACTCTATTTCCTAGGTTTCAGAACGGAGGGATGTGCAGCACCATTCTCTTGAATGGACCGGAAGGTACGACCGGGGAGCCGCGCCCCACGGTAAGGCGTTGGTTCTTCCTCGTACTGGGGAGCATCGGGGGTTGGACCCTCTTCTTGTACTACTTCCTCCTGCTGCTCTTGTTTGTATTGGTTCTGTAAAAATCTAAATGAAGGTGATGGCAGCTTGGAACCCCGGTAGCCGAAGTCTTGGATTTCTTCCGCCTCTGGTCTCAGGTTGTTTGTCTCTTGAGACTCCGGTGAATCGTCCGGTGTGTCATACTGCTGCTGCAAGTATTTGAAGACCCTTCCTGGGGCTGCCTTAGGTTTCTTTCTGGTGCCCATGGGATCAAACTGTGAAGTGAGTTCTTTTAAAACAGTATCCTTGTGGGATGCTGTCTTAGATGCGCCATTGCTGTAATATTCATCTAGTTCAGCATAGGAACTGGATCCATCGGAATCAACACTTGTGTTATTTTCACTTTGTAGTGACTTTATAACTCTGGGAGGAATAGAGCCTCCTTCAAATCGTGGCTTGGAGTCCTGTCCATCACTGGGATACTCTGATTGGAGGTGACGGAAAACACGTGAAGGAATGTGAGCTCCTTCATATCGCTTTTCTATTATTTCTGGGTTCTCTGGAGCGGCAGGTTCTTGCCTAATTATTTTCATTAGCCTAGGACTCTCTCGCTCAGGTTCCTGGTTCTCCTGATGAATTTTTTGTCCAGGCACTGGAGGAAAGAACATAGGTTGGTTGACCTTCCAAGAAGGGGATGAGCTATTGGCAAATGGAGAAGAAGGCTCTTTGCCCTGACTGCTGAGAGCCGAGTTCACGACGCGCTCTCTCTTCGGCCCGTTCATCGAAATTTTGGGAGCCACATTCCTATATACTTTACTATCTTTGGTGGTGGTGTAAGTTGGGGATACTTTGGAAGGAGAGGATATTCCACTGTCTGAGGAAATGTCATTTGTGGTGTTGAGTGTTGTGGAGGGAGGGGAGAGGGATGTTGGGGAGCTCGGATTGGTGGATTTCCAGGTGGGAGAGGGGATCTGATTGGCAGCATGCTGTTTGTCGCCAACAGAAGGTGGTTGGGTGCTCTCTGATGCATTCCCTGGAACTCCGTTGTCTGAGGCTAGAAACAAAGAACATGCAAGAAAAAGGCTGGTAAAGCAAAATGCAGGCATAAATGTGGTTGAGGTAATGTGCAGCATGCCGTAAAAAGATTAGCAACAACCGGCATTAATATTTTAAGTCAAAACTTCAAGTAGGATGAACTCTCACTATAAAACTTTCACTCTTTAATTCTGAAAGTTGAAATGACTAAACAAAAAATGTCAACTAAAATGACCAGACCTCTAAAGAACAAGAAAAACAAAGCATTGAAAGGGCATTACAATTTTCACATGACTAGAATATTGAAATACTATAGAACTATTTCAGGATGGTTGGTGTCAATCTTAATCCATCTAATTGATATATATGTGTATATATTACATAATTTTTCAGTACCACACATATGGGAGGCTTATAACCATTTCTTATTTACAATGGATAAACAATCAACTACGACTAAAATCATTCAAAAGTACTACAAGATCTATTTTGACAAGCATTGTGTATCATCACCATGTCTGCTACAGGCTACTCATGTGCTAACCTAGTTCACTGCTAAACACACAAACACCACTAGTTTCTGATTGGGAAATAATTTTGAATAAAATAGTGTTTACAATAAATACAAAACTGTGATCCAAGACTGATGTATTCATCCAAATTTTCTTTAAAATTGAGTCTCACAGCATCAAGAATACATTATAAAATTTTGTTAAAGGGAGACCATTTTCGCACATTATTTTGCATAAATACTTACTGTTCTCAGATTTGTTTTCTTCAAAATCGCATTAAGAATATGTTCATTATGAAAATAATAAATATATAACTTATTCATCATTATCAGAGTATGAGACACAAAAAGACAATCATCACTCACACACAGCACAATAAAACATTTCACAACAAGCTCAAATTGGATCACAAAAGTAGGGAAAATACGGTATATGACAAGTTTAAATAAAGGTATATATTATTGATTTGCTTATGCTACATTTTGTTTATAAATATTTATACTATTGACTTGTTCATAGTACTGTAATACAAAGTTTATACAATGAGAGTATCAGTCGGCAATATATAAGCAACAAGAGGACCTATTAAATGTTGTTCTTATTGTGAAGCGGTGTAGACTGGGCACCCCACAAGCCAGCAACAAATAGCGGTTCAACCAAGCAGCTACAGCAGTTGACCCTTTCAGTACGATTGACGCCTTTTCACTTTATTTTAGCACTATTTTGACGATTTTTTGCAATTTGGGAAGTTTTTGAGGGAATCTGAAGAATTTAGGATTATTTTATACCCCTTTAATTTCTAGAGGTCATTCCTAAGATGAATAAAATTGCTTGACAGCTAGAATCCAAAGTAAAAGGCGCCATAATTACTGTAAGGATTAAGCTATCACTTGTATTACAGACTCCGGAGCTATTTCACTTCACCTTTTCACTGCAAACTACTTAATCACTGACCTCTACAAATGCCATGGCTTTTATACAGTACAGTAGAAGCATATGCATACAGAAAGGTTCAATAGATACGGTAGACCATATAGATATGTTCGTTAGCTATGATTATAGTATTATGTTTGGTGGTAATTATAATGTAAAAAAAAATGATCAAAATCGCTATGTGGAAACAACGCTTAATAAAATAAAAATAAAATAAAATAAAATAAAAATAAAATAATGTCAAATATCTGATGTCAAATTGGAAAATTGAGGCTTATGTTTTATTTGAAAATGTGCTTATCATTTGCTATAAGCACATATATTTCAGTTCATTAACCATGTACATTGTACACGCTTCTCATAGGAAAAAAACCAATCGTCAGCAAGGAATTAAATACTTTACAAAATAATTGACAAAATACACAATATAAACTTGATTAACCCTCTCACCACGGAAGGGCTCTTGAACGCCCATAAAAAAGCATATAACAGGTACCCGGAAGGCCTCTTGAACGCCCAGTGGTTGAAAGCCTGTGAGCTTCGTGTGCGAGGCATCGGTCCGACGCATGTAAACAACAGCCGGCTGGACCGACGCCCCGCATCTCCGGCCACAAGAAGGAGAGCGTCGCTTGTTCGTGTGTGCCTGTATGTTGTTGTTAAGTATCGAAAAGTGGTGTAAAGTGGCTGTTTTGGCCATAAAGTTATCTCCAATGAAATCATCATCACAGCTCAACCAGTTGACTTAGAGAGCTCCACTTAATGCCATTCTACAGGTAAATAACACAGCTACGCTTGGGGATGCGCGGGAATGCGGGAAGCAGTCTGATTAACGAATATACGATAGCCTAGCCTAGACGTTTTTCGGCCAAAACACCCGGGTTTCGAGGAATATATATATAATACATAGCCGGGGCTGGAGGGTTAAACCATTTTAATAGCTACGAATGAGAATGCGAGTTGCAAATCTTAGGAGACTTCTAAAAGGTTAACAATGCATCTGAAAACTGTAAAAATACAGTTAAAAAGGTGAATGAGGGCGATCCATACAAATTCAAATTGTATAATATCGTGCATGGAGTTTTGGACGTGACTGTTGGCAATCATGTTCGGTAAAACTTGAATCACATATATTGCAGTTTTCAAGATTGAACAGAATATAAGTTTGGTTTTATTCCACTATCGACTAACTAACTCGCATCACAAGTGTTCCATGTGAAGATGAAGCTCCATGAGCGGGTTAAGTGAGGTAAAAATTAATTGTAATATCAATAACATTAAAATCGCCACCTGTCCTAACAATCCCCATAAAACCTACCTTGCCAAACTGTATTATCCAACTACAGTATTAGTGAAGAGCTGAAACCTAATTGAAATATTCTAGTTTATTTTTCACCTTGCGGATAACAAAATCTCTTAGCAGCCGAATTCCCGACACTTATGACAAAAATAGGAAACTATTGTACTAGGTCTCCACATCATGTTAATGCTAGATTTTCATAATCAACATAATCTACGTAATAGCAGAATAATCACAATGGGGATATAACAATTTACCGCCAGCTGAAATAAAAATGACTACAGTACAGTGATTTAATAAGGAAGGCAAGCTGGAGATTTATAGGGAAGGTGGCGCCTTTTACGCGGTGACGACTTTAGTGGTATTGGCGGTAGAGTGTACCCTTACCGTCTTCCGTGCTGGTCATGGCCTGCAGTATCCTGAAGGAGCGGGAGGGGATGTTGCCCCCCATGTACTTCTTGGGCTCCGGGATCTCCTGCTCTGAGGCTCCTGCGCTACCGGGACCGCCTGTGGGATAGTTGGTTTATTAACATCTTTGACACTATTTATTAAAGAAGATATGGCTTTAGCATAAATTGGTAAACCCAGATTAAAAATACTTCCATTCTAAACAAACTCACAACAATCTACTGTATATCAGTTTTACACAAAGCATGAACCTCGTATACCTGCGTAGTAGCCTATACCTCTGTGTAGATAATTATTTTAACCCTTTAAACAGGGCTAATACCATCAGGAAATACACAAATTTCTAGAAATGTAATATGTAGCAGTGTATCGAAGAACATTATTGCAGATCTGGGGGTAATGATTAAGATGAGAAAAGGTGATGGTCTTGAGGTATTGGAGAAGTATTATAATAGAATTAGATAATGTTGTTCTCAGAGTATAGTCCATGGCCCATAGTGAACATTGGTACTGTACCATCTGGGAGGACTTATAATCTCATTTTTAATATTCAGGACATTTGTTGTATTGCTATGGATGTAATAGTGTTAGTTGATAGTCTTTGTCAGTGAGTATCAATATACCTTATACCAATGTGTCCCCTTTGGATGGTACAGACTCTTTAACATTTTTGGGTCTGGCCCATGGAATAGTAGGAGTCCACCACACAACTTGGGTCCCAAGAATACTTTAGTCTGTAAGTAGTCCAAAAAGTGTGACCCCTACCCCTTTGTAACTCAGGTAGGGCTGGAGCAAACGGGCTATAAAAGGTCCACATCAATAAATTGACTCTTGCCATATGGTAGAATAATCAGCTCAATCCTATGTGAGTTATTTGAGGGTGGGGTTGAGATTTCTAGATGCTTCAAAATATATAGAATTACTACTTTGTTCATCTTAAGCAGTCAAGAAATCTGAACCCTATCAACTGACTTCGTGTATATTAAATAAAACTATTATATTTTTGCTTCATATAATAGTTTGTTTCATAAATGACATTATATTCCAGTAATAAAATTGTGTCACTTCTCAGTAATCATGATGGGGTCATGACAACTGCTCGCCAGGCTAAGATGAACAGAGTATAAATGTCTAGCATCTCGAAGGCATGACAAAATACATGCCACATTATTATAATGTGTTCCTTAGCAGAGAGAATTACAATACAGTCATCTTGGATGTTCATGTATTTGCAACTCTTTCGCTGTTTTCATAGCTTTGGTCTTAAATTGATATAAGCCATGACTATGTGTCCATAATTTATTATGTTCATATTTCATAATAATTAATTATATACTTTACAGACTGCTAGTGGAAGAGTGAAAATGTCCTAAGACACCTGAGCAAGATATATGAAAAGCACAAGTATTACAATAC
The DNA here is from genome assembly GCA_032716605.1 of Paralithodes platypus. Classification (NCBI taxonomy): domain Eukaryota; kingdom Metazoa; phylum Arthropoda; class Malacostraca; order Decapoda; family Lithodidae; genus Paralithodes; species Paralithodes platypus. The sequence continues at coordinate 2,052,964 of CM064554.1, forward strand.
AGGTATACTGAATTACTGATCTCACTTCTTTTCTTTTTCTTAATGGAACATATTGCATGTCATTTTTCATAACATAACAATATAATGTGAATGCAATATCCAGACAATTTTTTTACAAAATAAATCATTATTAATAACAGTAAATTAATTAGGTTTCAATATACTGTACACTAATAAGTGCTCAACCTCTGTTATAAATACCATTGTAATAACTAATATGCATACGCACAATAAACAGAAAAAAGCTGTAGCGCATTCAGTGAATCAAATCATTGTAAAAATTAGTGTTTGTACTATTTTATGTAAATGAAACATAGTAATAAGTCAATTAAAAAACAAAGCAAGGAAAATAGGAAGCACAGAAGAGGAAGGAAAAACACAAGAGTTAATCTGGTTCACCTGAAGCAGAAAAAAAGGTGAAAGTAAAGCTCTACAGGACTAAAGGTATAGTATAATAGTAATATACTCGAGCATCAAATAATGAAGTTGATAGAAACTGAGGTCCTGGTAGTGGCCAGGCTACTAATCCTTTTAGTATTCGAGAACGCATTTTAATTTTATTTTAGTTACCATTAGACGACTCTTTAAAGTTCAGAAAGAATATGTAGGAGTTAATGTATTCATTGAGATAGTTTGTAGCCTTTTGACATCCTTAATGTCCATCGTAAGCTAGATACAATCGTCTAATGACAGTCACAATAAAAGTAGGAAAAGTGTCCTTGTACTGTATACTGAAAAGGTTAATACCGTAACTGAAAAAAATCTACAAACGTAAGTAGAGGGTGTCCCGTAGTGTACTGGTTAGCGCGTTCGGTTCACAACAGAGGCTTAGCGTGGATGTCGCCAGACATTTGGGCAAGTCTCCTTACACTCTGTACTCTTTTCACCAAGCAATATAAATAGGAAACTGGTGTAAGTGGGTTGTTGTGTGGTGAAGTCCCTTCTGGGGTTGGTGACCTGTCTGGTTAGCCTTCGAATCCAGATATCACTAATTTATCCAAAGGGCTGCCGCGTGGGTCCTGGCTAGCCTACCAGGATAACGCCCGAAGAATGTAGTGAACAAGCTTTCACCATGGTGTTCTGTCTCGCTCTGACGTTAATGAGGACCGGTGATGTAAATCTACGTGGCTCAGTGCATTCCAGGGTGCAGTTGATGGCTTGTCCCTTTCCTGTGTGTATTTTATAGCCATGTCCTCCCAGGTGACTGTACCAATGTAAGTAATATCCATGTCAAGTTATTCACTCATGCTGAGCACAAGCCGTGATGCCTCTCTCTCCTATCAACTTTCACTTCCTCACCACATTCTACTTCCTCTGTCCCCCACCTTTCTTCGAGAAATTAGAACTATTAAAGTTATGGCTTCTCTCCAGCTCTTATGAATGTCATGTCGTGTCATGTCTGATTTACTACAAAAGGAGTGATAATACAGTAATTAACTGGAGTCTTGGAATTGGGACTGAAACTATAAACTGAAACACTACAAAACAAGTGACGTCTAAAATAAGCTTGATTGCTGGAATTGTGGCTGATACTGGCTGGGGTGCTAATAGGGCCAAGCTACTAATACATCGATTAAGAAAGCAACTAATAAATGGATTGCTGAAAGTTTTGAATCTAATAGGGGAGAAACGTAAACTGAAGCACTACAAAACGAGTGACACATCTGATTAACCTGCTTGCTGTTGGAATTGTGGCTGAAACTGTCCGGGTTGTTGATAGTGTCCCGGCTGTTGGTAATTGGGAGGCTGGTAGTGCTGGACATTGGGGTTCTGGTACGGGGCAGGGTGGGGCTTGTGTTGCGGCGCTTGCGGCTGGCGGAGGGTAGGGATGTGGACGGGGCCTTGGGGTTCTGTCGGGGGCGCCGAGCAGAAAGACAAATAGGAGACGCGGGTAAGACACGTTGGCATGGGTACATAGCAGGTTAGATACAGTGGTCATGCAGCAGTTATCACACTTCATCCTTGTAATGAAAGTGTATTCGAGAAATTAAGCAATCCTATTAACAGTAGCATTGCTTGAATAACGTCCTCAACATTGTATATGGAACATTAAGATAACTTGAATTACTAGAAATAATTGTGAAGGCTTATAAATTATGCATAATATTTGCCTTTCTAATAAATATATATATAATAATTTTTCATCCAAGGATTAGAAACACTGAGATATTGCTGTTAACTTGCCACAAACACCTGCTTGACACAGTGACAAACATAAACATATATACATATTTGTTCCTATTTGGTGACTGCATCTTCCAAAAAAGGCACAATAATATAATCTATATACCGGTACTCAGATTGTTAATTCTCCATCGCAACAAAATTTGACCCACTATATGCATAAACACTCTCCATATGAAGTTAACAAACATGCAATGCTTACGGTATATATTATGTATCAACAATACTGTAGTTCAGATTATTGAATAAGTTCAAATTTACTCCCCTTCATCATGGTAGCATTCATTTTGGACATATTCAAAATAATGTGGTACTGTATGTATTTCATGTTGTGCAATGTGTATGTATCTTTTACAGATTTCAGTTCAGTATGGACCATTACAATAATTATCTATCCCTTTTGGAACCTGACTGCACTCAATATCCAATAGGTCAAGAAGAAATCGAACTATGGAGGATAGTGGACTGAGTGAATACATAGAATACACAGAACTCCATCAATATGTAACAGCCAGATAACAGCAATGCCGTGATGATCCACAAAGGCTTCATAATATTACCTGGCGAGAAAGCTATGTATTCAAGGCACTCAGGATGTCTTGCAGTTAGAAGTCGACCAAAAAGACATAACAATAAATCTACCAACAAAGTAATTTCTCAGAGTAATGCAACCTAAAGCACTCATTCCGGGCAATAGAGTTAAAGGGGGCCCAAGTTCAGCGCATAGTCAACTGAAGTGGGATGAAAGGCAAGCACGGGGTCTGTGTGAGGTATGTTGTTTACATACCATAAAAAGCCATCACTCTTATGACTGAGGACCTGAATCCTTAACTTGGTATTTTTAGCTAAAGAATATTGTAACAATGAACAACAAGTACATTTGATTTTACTTTTATTACTTTCATAGAGTTAATAATTTATTATAACAAACGTTATGCATGTACTGTATATATGCACATATTTAAGTATGTATGGATGTATTTTTTTACTGAAGCTTACAGTACTACACATAGGGTGAGGATAGTGGATACCCACATAATGGAGACAACAATGCTGAGGTGGAGAATTTAACAGCTGATACATAATTCCCTACTCACTTTGATATACAGTAATGTTATTTTTCGTTAAGCTACTAATTTAGTGACAACATTAATTGAGAAAAGCTTTTACTCCAACAAATATAACATAAATGGATTATTTTGAGAAATACTACAAAACAAGAATATAACATGTCTACGAAAAATATGACTGAAAATATATCTACTGTTATTTGCATTGATTGTATCTTTATTCAACTGAATATTTCTAGTTTGGAGACTGAATCCAGCATAAATATTTTTTTTTGTGATTAATAATGTGCAAAATAAAATAAAATTGTCCTTCTACATAAATGCAGTACTACATGGTGACAAATTGCGTGCATAACATATACATGGATGCGAATATAAGGTAAATCAAAATAAAAACATGCAGGATCGGGATGGCACTAAAGTTATAGCAGGATAGTTAGATGTGGTTAGTATCATCTACGTAATAAAGCATTACAGATTAGTGATACAACATATATTACAGCGAAATTCTTCATATATCGTACTGCTAACACAAATAGAGTTTCGCGTCATATGTAGTGGACCGAACACAAATACATAAATTTTGTAATGCGTATAGATTTAGTTTAATGTGAATAGTTAGGATCAGAATCTTTAATTACAAAATACATTGTGGTCTTGTACTCTACTCACGGGATGGTTCACATCAATGTTATAATTTCGGATTTTTAAAATATCTAGATTGCAGCAGGAATCTCATATCTACTGTGTATTGCGTATCAGTTTTAAATGGCTATACAAATCAATTTCTCACATCATCCTAATGACAAATTTAACAGTACAGTGCTTTACTCTATTTCACTGGACTCAAATTTCTCACTAAGCTGGTTAGACAATAATGTATTGTACTTTTAATTCGGTATATTAAAGATTTATTGATCCTAACATGTCATGAAGATTAAGTGTTAGAGAAAGAGGTTGAACTGTGCATGTGAATATTTATGTCAAAGTAGAGTTTTGTCATTGATTATGTGAGCTGCAGGTCAATACAAAAGGATATAAAGGTATATATTTGTTTTTCTAATACCATGGACAAACTGACATCAAGAGATACAACAGACATATTAAGAAAACAGTGAAATGTACATGGTGCTGGACTAGGGGGGAGGGTGTATTATGGTGCAGTGGGGGGAGGGGGGTACAGTGCAGAAAAAAAGTATGGTGCTGTTTAGGATGTAAACAAAATTATTGGTGCAAGTTGGCATGGGAGGATCAGTGAACTGTTGGCCCTTTCAATCCGATGACGTCTTTTATGTATTCTAGCAAACACAAGACGATTATATAAAAAGGAAGAGTACCTTGGGGTTGAAAGACTTCCTTCTGGTAACTACTATGAAAGTTAAATTAAGTTGTGCGAAGTTAGACAAAAAAATTGATAGTAGTAAAACAGTGGTGTCAATCTTATTTCCTCTCACTTCACTTAATCATGGAGTGATTGGTCCATATGGGTACTAGGAGAGAAGGAGTGCTAACTAACAATCGTATTGGGTTAAAACAAACTTTACTATGATAACTAATTCCTCAACTGAAGGAAATAGTGTAAAATCTACTAGAATATAAGAGACAGACTTCATCGTCTTGAAGGGGTATAATACAAGGGGTATAAGATGGGTGCAGGGAGAGGGGGACAGGGTGGGGGAGTCTGACAACATCACACGTCACTCCAGCAGCGTACCAGCACCATCGGGCAAAGTATCAGTGAGCGTCTGCAGCATTCGGAAAAATTTCGATGAAGTGGGCACATCTTTTGACTTTGCCTGCCCTCCCTGTGTGCCTGCAGGAGGCCCGGTGCCACTAGAAAATGGGGGCCCACCATGGCTCCCAGGGGTATGGGAGTGAAGTTGAGTCTGTTGCATATAATTGGAGATTTCATCATCTGAACCTGAGGGGTATGTTAGGAGGACAGAGTTAAGAGAAGAGAAGAACAGAGTCAATAGAAGTACAGTAATAAGAAAATGAAATGTTAGTGTGGATTAGACAAGTTATTTGGTTAGGTAACACAACAGAACAAAATTCATTTTATCAATATGAGGGGCACAATAAAAATTTAATATTTTCACATTTAGCATAATAAAATTATTATAAAAGTAGACCTGTAATTAAATTACAATATTTAATGAACACACAGACATATATCAGTTTTAATTTCTACACTAGTATGCCGCTATACCCCACGTATAACACTGTAATGCATTTCCAAGGTAGGCCTACAGCAATTATCTTATGTATGCATTTTTTTTTAACATAGTAAGTAAAATGAAAATTGATGATAAGTAAATATCACCACTTTATTTTTTCTAATCACCTGTACGCTTTCAAAATCGAAGTTTGTCAGGTGAATTTCATTAGGTTTCATGTTCAGTAATATGAGGAAGTTAGTATTCGATATAATATAAGAGCGTTTACAAGTGGTGACTTACAATAGTGACATACAGTACGTTTTGTTTACATTAAGCCTAATGTTCATTACCTTGACTATCCCGAAGATAAATACAAGCCCTTCACCATAACGCGTGCAATCATTTAAGTTTTGAGTCTAGCATTAAAGATCTATACCGTGCCCTGTGCCCGGTCCATAATACAGTATGCCCAAAATATACCGCGGTGTGTGCATGCAAATTATAATAAGAATAATATCCAACGCCGTCAGTCTACACCATGCTCTGCGCACGGTGCATAATATACCCATGACCTTCCACTGTGCCAGCGTGCAAATAATAGTCTCCAGCGCTATATATCTAAACCATGCCCTGTGCCCAGTTTATAATTGCATACCCATGACCCTCCACCGTGCCAGCGTGCAAAAAGTAACAATATGCGTGACTATTACCGATCCTCTGCGAGACCACTACATTCTTGGCCGGGAAGTAGCCACCCCTGCTGCGAGCCTCGTCATTATCAGAACTCACACGCACTACCAATAAAGGGAGTATCAATATTTGGGGCCATAATGTCATGCTTTTTCTATTGAAATTATGTTTTGATAAAGCAAAGTATGTGGAATATTTGTGCAAATATATTTACATTTACAATTATAATGATCTTCTGTATTTAAAAGCAGTATACAGTATATAATTTTGTACAATATATGATGACTATATTTGTTTGTATTTGGGCATGACGCTCACCTTGATTTTTAAAGATACTGGATAACTGGTTTGGGTTAGAGGCATTACCCTTATATCCCCCAATCTGTTTACTATTAAAATGACCATCATCATAAGTCTGCGGAACGGGGATGACTTTATAGCTTCCGTTCTGGTCAGCGGGGTTGCCTCCATAACCCCCGTGAGGTACTGACACAAAACTGCGCTGAGTATTCGGCATTTTTTGACCTGGGGGCACTTCCACTTTCATTGGCACGCCGTTACTAGGGCCATCTGGAAAATTTGGGGGTCATATACATAACATTTATAAGTACACTGATTGGTACCTTATTTCGTACACTTTTTTCGGATAACATTATTAAGATTTATATTGTACCTCCTCTTCCATTGGCATGCCATTAGTAAGACCATCTGGAAAATTTGGGGGTGATATATGCAAAATTCATATACACACTGAATAAACAGTTATTGGGGAAAATTAATTAAATGCATTTATATTGCACCTCTGCTTTCACGTCAGTACTTGGACCATCTGGAAAATTGTGGCATGTATAGGTATGCTGATTTTCCCTTTTTTCTGACAACAGGAATTAATGCCATTTGAGTTGCACCTCTCTTATAATTTGTATGACGTTACTAGGGCCATCTACAAAATTTGGCCAGCCATATATTTATCAGTTTTTCTGACAATGCTACTTAACAGGGTGGCAAAGCGAGGCAATGTTGCTTCAAGTTTTAGTTGTGTGTGTGAGGGAATACAGGAAAATGTGTGTGAAGTGACATTATATAGGACAATTAATCACTGCCAGGAGCATCATGGAAACTATGGAGCGTAACTTTAACTTTGTATATTCAACAATAATGACTAAAAACATGAGACTGGCAATACTAAGTCTCTCGTTTACCAGCCTGCTACTTAATGCCATTTAAGTGTCTATGTTGAAAGTGTTCACAGTATTATTTAAGGATCGCATTATTAGTAATATCTCCCCCTGGGGGTTAGGGAATAGAATATGCCCCACGTGCCTTCTGCGTGTCGTAAGAGGCGACTAAAGAGGTTGGGTCGGTGGGCTTGCGACCCCCACCCGGAAAAAATATCTAAGCAAAGAAAAACGAACGAACAGCCTCGGATGCGGACGGAACCAACGTTGACGAACCACGACCGACTAAGGACATGCCTTCGGACATTCTGAGAATGGCTACGTGGAATGTTAGTGGCATGAATGATGGCACAAAAGAGAGAGTGGTTCTGGAAGTGTTAGTGAATGCCAGGCTGGATGTATGTGGAATGACAGAGACCAAATGGAAAGGTTCAGATGTGAGAGAGTTGGAGTGTGGAATGGGTGTGTGTGCTGGAGTGAGTGAAGGAACAGCGAGAGAAGGTGCATGTTTGTTTGTAAGTAGCAAATGGAAGGAATGTGTAAGAGAGTATGGGTCTGTGGGTTCAAGGATTGTGTGGGTGAGAATGAAAGTAGGAATACAAACGTGGGTGATTGTATGCGTGTATGGGGGCCCCGACAGAGGATATACTTGAAAAAAAGAAAGAGGAGTTCTGGATGAATGTGGAGGCGTGCCTGGAGAAGTTTGACAAGAACGAAAGAATATTTCTGATTGGGGATATGAATGGTAAGGTGGGCGATAGGTAAGGTGGGTGATAGGAAAGTTGAGGGAGTGGTGGCAGGGTGGGAGGTACCATCAGAGGTGAATGGGAATGGTAGTGCACTTGTGGACGTATGTGTGGGGAGGAGGCTGTGGATAGCCAACACCTTCTTCCGACACAGAATGATCCACAGGTACATGTGGAAACGGATGTTGACGATGAAGGATAAGACAGTGGTGGAACGAAAGTCATTGATTGATTATGTATGTGTGGATGAACGAATGAAGAAATCTGTGATGGATGCTAGGGTGTACAGTATAGGGGTATTGGAGGGGGTCTGTCTGATCATTATGTAGTGGTAGCTAAGGTTAGGATACAAAAGAAGTGGGTGAGGAGAGCTGGAGGGAGGGGAGAGGAGGGTGGAATGGTGAGGAGGGTGGAGAGGTTGCAGGAGGAGGAAGTCAGGGAGGAGTACAGGAGAGCAGTGGAAAGACGACTAGGTGGGTTCGACCTGGAAGTTATGGAGGAAGTGGGGGAGATGAGCAAGGTGTTTAAGGATGAGATCTGTGCAGCATGTGAGGAGGTGTGTGGAGTGAGGAGAAGAGGGAGGGGAGTGAAAGGTACAGCATGGTGGACAGAAGAGGTAAGAATAGCTGTGGAAGAAAAGAAGAAAGCATATAGAGAGTGGTTGGGTAGTAGAGGGAATAAAGATTCCGAGAGACAGAAACGAGCGAGGTACGTGGAGAGTAAGAGGGTGGTGAAGAGAGTAGTGAAGGAAAGTAAGAGAAGAGTAGATGAGGAATTTGGAAGGAATCGGAGTGTAAAATGGAGGGAGAGTAAGAAACTGTTCTGGAAAGAAGTCAAGAAAGTTAGGGAAGGTAGCAAGGGAAACAGTAAGGGTGTGAAAGATAAGAATGGAATAATGCTAGCCGAGAAGCAAGAGAGAGTCGAAAGATGGAGGGAGTACTTCAGTGAGTTGCTAAATGTAAGGAATGAAGAGCCAGCAAACATAGCTGGATATGGTATGGGAGGGAGAAGAAGAGAAGTAGTGGAGGAGGAGGTGGGGATCAGGAGGTCATAAGTGTGGGAAGCCATGAAAAGAGTGAAGTTGGGGAAAGCACCAGGAACAGATGGAGTGTGTGGGGAAATGTTGAGGTATGGTGGTGAGATAGTGATAGAATGGGTATGGAAAATGTGCAAACTAGCATGGGAGAAGGGGAGTGCACCCGATGACTGGAAGACTGGCATAATAGTCCCCCTATATAAGGGCAAAGGGGAAAGAGGAGTGTGCGGTAACCACCGAGGAATATGTCTTCTAAGCGTAGTAGGGAAGGTATACAGTAGGGTAGTGATTGAGAGTGAGAGTGAGAACGGAGAAATGGATAGGCGACAAGCAGGGAGGTTTTAGGAAGGGAAGAGGATGTGTAGATCAGATTTTTACCCTGAATTGTGTTGTGGAGAAGTATCTGGAGAAGAAACAAAAGGTGTATGTTGCCTTTATGGACTTGGAGAAGGCCTATGACAGAGTGGATAGAGGTTTGTGGAAAGTACTTAGAATATACGGAGTAGAGGTCAAGTTGTTGAAAGCAGTGAAGAGCATGTATGAGGGTGCAAAGGCGGCAGTACGTGTGGAGAGTGAGCAGAGCGAGTTCTTTGACCTGAATGTTGGTTTGAAACAGGGGTGTGTGATGTCCCCGTGGTTGTTTACTGTATATGGATGGAGTCATGAAAGAAATACTATCAAGAGCAGTGGATGTTGGTGTATTGCTGAAAAGGGAGGGAATTGAGTGGAAGCTACATATACTGCTGTTTGCGGATGATACAGTTCTGATAAGTGATAATGAATGGGAGTTGCAGGGTCTGGTAAATGAGTTTGGAACAGCGTGCGAAAAACGGAATTTGAAGGTAAATGCGGGGAAGAGCAAGGTTATGGTCTTCGAAAGGGGTGAAGTCACAGAGTGTGAGGTGAAGCTGAATGGTCAGGCTATGGAGATTGTCAAGTCTTTTAAGTATCTGGGCAGTGTGTTGAGTAAAGATGGGACTATGGATGAAGAAGTGCGGGAGAGGGTACAACAGGGGAAGAGGGTTGTAGGAACGCTAAAAGCAGTAACAAGAAATAGGGTGGTCAGTATGGAAGTGAAGAAGTCCTTGCATGACAGTGTGGTAATCCCGACACTGACTTACGGAAGCGAAGCATGGACGTTGGTTTTGAGACTCAGACCAAGAGTGAGAGCAGTGGAAATGAATTACTTAAGGAGTGCGTGCGGAGTTACATGGAGGGATAGACAGACTAATGAGGAAGTAAGAAGGAGGTGTGGTGTGGAGGTAGATGTGCTGGAAAGTGTGAAAAGGAACAACTTGAGATGGTTCGGCCATATGGAACGTATGGAAAGCGAGAGAATGACTAAGAGGGTGTACGAGAGCGAGGTGGAGGGACAGAGAGGGAGAGGTAGACCGAATGAGAGGTGGAAGGATGGAGTGAGGAAGTACATGAACGAAGGCGGTGCTGGTTGGGGGGAGGGGCGTCGACTGACTGGGAACAGAGGTGCATGGGGGCGGTTCGTTCGTGGCCACCCCTTCGGGGATCACGGCGTCAGGCAATAGATAGATAGATGGATTATGAGTAATGTCATTTTCAAGACTATACTGGTTTAATATTATAATAATGTAAAGTAATGGCAATGGACTCATGATAAAAATAAGGACTCGTAAAATATCTCCTTCATTTATATTTCACCACTAATTTCGCTAATAAAACTAAAAACAATATAAAAAATATCAAACCTGTAAAACAAAAGATTAAAAGAATAACATGTTTATCAGGGGGAACGATGTTTTGTATATATACTGTATATAGTAATGGACGTCATTTTAATCATATCTGCAAACTAAATACATTATTTAGTATCATTAAGATTATTGGTGATACAGAAAATAAATAACAAATACTAAAAGTGCTGAGGTCAGATATTTCAGTAAGCGATTAATGAACAAACAATAGATAAATTAACGCACCATACATTATTACCAGAGTGCATGGTCAATCATCATATGGATATACAGTATACTGTATATATATAAATCGCGTTACATCAACATAGTTCTTAGTGTTAAATGTATGCATCTAGTTATAGGATTATCATATTTCAGCACTCCTAAACAAAGTACTTACCGGTACTTATATATACTTACCGGTACTTATATATACTTACCGGTACTTATATATAGCTCAAGATTGTTTGTTGAGGATATGTATCAAAACCTCCAAGTGTCCTTACATTTTCAAAGTCATCTCGGACTGAATCGAATCCCCTCATTAACTCTTCATCCACGTACACCTCCTTCTTTTCACTCTAACCACCTTATTAATCCCTTCTGTACCAGCAACGTACTTTTAAATGTTCTGGCTGCAATCATAAGATTTTGTGCAGTTGCAAAAGGGCCTTGAACAATTAGCAGGCTTCGAATGAACTCATTTAGCCCTTTTTACTACCACAGATCCTTCTAAAACTGCACTAAATCCTCTAAATATACTGTAGCTAGAATAAAATTGGAAAACGTCGCCGGTACAGAAGGGGTTAAAGACTAACTAAATATATATGTAAATACCACCATCTTTGTACTTCATGCCTAATTTGTAATTTTTTTTTTCTTCGATAGAATAATATCCCGACCGAAGGCCGAATTTTGTCTAGGTTACAGGCTCGCTATCGCTAACCAAAACGAAAATCGAGAACTGAATGGGGTGAGGCGTCTTATTGGGTTGGGGAGATTGTAGACACTAATCGAGCAGGACAATGCCCAGGGGAGGCCTCATAGGCATGGGATAAGGAGTTGCTGGAACTTCTGTTTCATTTGCCTGGCCTCCCTCACTAGTCTCTTTGTGTCTCATCTACACATAGAGTAATCCAGCTACCTCTCATAAACATCTATCATTTCCCTACACTAAACAAGCGCACCATACTTCTTTCCAATTAATTTGTTTGTATTAAGTTGACCACCAACCTCTTTTGATTTGGCCATGTCACTCTTTCAATTTTTGGGTGAGACACATATTATAGGCAGATTTGCCTTTTGTCTCCCTCATTCACTTAGAAAAATATAATGGAGGGATACGTCTTATGATATTCAAACTAATGGAGCGAAACAGGGAAGGTCCAAAAAGATCTCCCTCGGACTAAATAGGGTTTATGTATGGTAAACCTGTACATGCCTCCTCCATTCAACTCAACCACCCAATTTAAGAAAAACATAAATATATAATTGTATAAATAGTAATGACTGTACCTGCGGTGTCGGTGTCCAGGACGTTCTGCAGGAGCCTGAAGGAGCGAGACTGCACAGGTGCCCCGGGGTCGGCTGAGGGGTCGCCATTCTGTGCTCTGTAAGGAGACATGGGTAGGTTTGGGATTAGAAGAGATACAATGAAATAGTGTGTATATATAAGTATGCAATATATATATATATATATATATATATATATATATATATATATATATATATATACTGTATATATACAGGTACAGTATATATACTGAATTAATTCCATCCAACATATATTGAGATGTTCGGTTTTGCCATAGAGCTCCACAATGTTCGCATATTTCATCATGTTCTCATGATTTGCCTATAATAAATAACATGTATTTTCAAGATATTTTTGCAAACAGATAGACAGGAGTGAAAACAACACCTTGCACTTCAGGCTTTTGGCAATACGGAAGGGAATAAGTTACTGGACACTCTGTAATGCATTATGAGACAAGTTAACAAGCCTGGTTTTCCTGCAACATTGACTAAATTTTCCTCCAGCCACGGGGTTAACCAAATTATTAATCATGACTATACTATAAAAGTATAGGACATATTTTGAGAGACACCATGCGAGGGGAAACCTATATATCAAAATGTTTCACTAAATAGGTTCTTTAGGTTTCTGGCTATACTGTACCACCAAATGTTGTCAGTCTAGCTTTTAAGTTAAGTTAAGGTTAAGTGCAGGTTATAGTAATTTAGAGAACTTAAACCAAACTTGATGTTACTAAAATTACCTCTACAAACATCTTGCAAATATATAATTCATCTTGAGGTCATGGTTCTTCTGTTGCAAAAGTTAGCAGGCTTTCAACTACAAGTTGTCATGTTACAAATGTAAACTACGATAGCATGAATCTAGAATCGGCCAAAGGCCAAGAAAAAGAGGCTCCTTCTATAAAGAGCGATAAGGACATAACTGACAAACCAATAAAATACGTTCTTCTTACATAAAATATGGATCCTGGACAATGGCTAAATTTGATGACACATTAGAACAATGAGATAACTTCTGATGGAGTATAGATTATTCATGATAAAAAAACACATACGTTCAAATATATTAAATATATAATAAATGGGCGTGTCATAGAGTTTAAGGAGGCCATATCTACTCACAAAGATCATACAAATGAACCCTTTCAGTGTTAGAGGACACGTTGCTTCTTTTATATTGGTTATCAATAGACGATAATATTCAGCTTAGGAGGGAATTGTGGGAATCAGAGGGTTAACTGAGATAGGTATTACTCATCTGATTCCTAGAAGGCCTTCAACATCAAAGTATAATCGTCTAATATTTAAAATACACACAAACACACACGTCCTCGAATACTGAAGGGGTTAACTAAGAAATGTGGTTGGCCTCTCTTTTATGTGTCGCTGTTAGTTGCCTTTAGACATAGTCATAGCAATGCTTTTGAGACATGACACAGGTATATTGGACACTATATAACGCACCTTCTAAATTTTAATAATGTTTGATCTGCAAATATTTGCTTGGGACCAACATAGAAGAGATTCATTTACTCAGAACGAGTAGTAGCCAACTCCAGCACAGGAAAGAGCCTTGGGATACCACCTATATAATACTCATTAATCTTCTTTGGCAAACTACAGTGAGTAGTTGAGCTAATTCGATGCATATAGCTAAATGGCTCATATTTCACTTTTAATCGGATAGTCAAGGATTTTCCTAATAATCTATGGAGTTCTACACTAACAGATTGGTGGTCACTACTCTGATTCTTTACCGAATATGATTATGGCGATTAGACAAATATTATGTGACATATTTAAAAGAGATACATCTTAACTATTAAAAGATACGTCTAAAAATTCAATAGTGAGCATAATCAGCCCCATTGTTCTGAATTATGAAAAATATAAACTACTTTGCAGTAAAATTCTCTTACTCAACGAGACAGAGCAAGGGGCAAGGGAACGCAAAAGTGGTCCCGGACCCTCAGAATAGGAACTTTAAATATGGTTTCTGTTCGGGCTATGTCTCGTGTCGGCCACCCCCAGCAATGGGGTATGTGCCTGAGTATATACATGCATACAATTTCCTGTTTCTGAGCATACGTAAGGTTCTTTCTCTTCTTAATGTCTCGATTTGGTGCGGTCACATTACGCTGAGCGAAGGTAGGGGGATTCGGTGGCCGTTGGGGTGGGTTAGTAGCCATTGTTCACAGGTATAAAAACAATTCCCAATTCCCAAGGCCGGGAATTTCCAATTTTGTTGTATTTTTGGCCACATTTGGTGCGTGATAGCCAGTTCATAGGCGTGAAAGCCCTGGTCTGACAGCTTTTGGGGAGCAGGCGATAGCTAAGTGCGTGAAAGCTGAGGGTTGAGTGTACATACATAAATACTTTGCAGTGTGGTACCTACTGTAGTAGATACCTTTATAACCTGACAGAACAGCAAACATTTAATTGAACAAAAAAAAATATATATATATATGCACGATTGTTTAAATATTTTCATAGCATATAGCTCAGCATATAAATTATATATATACAACAATGTTCATAAATGTAACTACAGTATAAGTAAAACTATCAGAATAACTAGAACACAGAATGCAATGTAAATTGTGGAAAGATATATGAATCATAAGAATCGTTCAATTTTCCATACATCTCCGACCTTTGTGCAGTTAGGTAAAATGACATCAACATCAAGGTTAGCTGAAATAACATATATACAGTATAATTATGTTTTTCCTAGCTGACGGTAAATTTCCATGTCGCCATATTAATTACTCGGCTATTAAAAAGATATGGTCACGAAATGTGTTGTTAACTTGCCATGTTTCATACTTGTGTATTAACCCTTTCAAGCTCCAATACGCGTTTCTGTTCTATTTCTGGCTACTATTAGACGATTTTATTCAGATTAGTAACTGTATATGGAAGTCAAAGGGTTGATTGAGATAGTATTTACCCTTTTAATACCCACAGATACTTCCTAAGCTTCATAAAATTGTCTAATGATAGCCAAAATAAACTGATAAAATGCGTCAGAGCTTGAAAGGGTTAAGTATCAAACAATAAGTTACTTACATATACATTCAGCTGAAGTAGAACTGACTACACATATTGCAAATACCATTAGACATTACCATCAATATAGTTTCACTGTAATTAGTTATAATATTACACATAAACATTAGTAAAGACACAATAGATTGTACACACACAAAAATAATATAATATTACATAATATTATAAGAATCATATAGCCAATAGAATTAGTTCAATTTATAACTGAAAAGGGTAAATATTGGTAATACTAGTAGCTAATATAATGCACTAATTGCATGCTTATTAATATTGGTACCAAGGTTAATCATATAATAGATTCACAAAAATATATAGCTTGGAAAACATCTAACCATATTTTTGTAAATCATGAAATAATGTAAATAAAACAAAAATAAAAGTCATACTTGCACTTGCATATTATCATGGAACTTTAAGTTAGTTAAATGTATCTAAGTTCAGAGTTCTATACTAACAATAACAAATATTAAATAATTAGTGAATGAGGACTTTACTACTCATGCTATAGTGTGAAGTGTTACGTATAGTGTTAACCCATTCAGTGAGGGTAAAGTGGTATTATTTTATTCTGGCTAACATTGGACGATTTTACTGTTTAGAAAGTATCTGTCTTGGTATCTGGAAGTACCGTCTTGGTGGTGTAATGGTTAAGGTGTCTAAAAATCTGTGTGTGATAACCCAGGTTCGAATCCCGGTGGATCACATATTATATGCTTTCATTAATTTCATTGGAGGTGCTTGGTGGTGTGGTGAAATTAATAAAAAAATAGATTAGTCAAAATGTTATTGGAGATACAGTATACAGAATTAAACTGCTTTGATTGCTAGACGTCCTTCCTAAGTTGTGGAAGATCGTCTAATGATAGCCTGATATATTAATGAAGAAAGACGTCGACGTATTCTGAAAGGAAGAAGGGCTTGACCCGTACTGAAGTGGTTAATATCAAGAGAGATACTGAGGTATGGAAGTGTACGAATACTGCTGGTGTGTGGTGATGCTTGTTTGTGATCCCAAAACCTATGTAATCAATTCCCTGCACTGAAATAATACTTAACAATGAAGCTTAATCATGAGTTCCAAGGAAAACCAACTTGAAAACAGCCAGAGAAATGAATCCTTTAACTGAAAATAAACATCCCCATCCACATCTTTAAGGGCACACACGAGGGACCAAGATATACAAAAAAAGTACACAATAAAAGATACAGTAAAACAAATTCACATAGCAACATTTTCCCAGCAACTCTGGTTTGGCAGCTTCTGAATTCAGGTTCCATCAAAATTCTGTGTAATTTTTACACACCACTCCGATTATGGCCTGTGGTTTCTGTATAAAAGCGTTGAAGTTAGTCACACAGGTTGATCGATTAACTCACACTAGTATTAAGTTCACCTGGAAGTGATGAAGATCACATACAAATCTATTAATCGAAAGCAAAACTAGAATTGCGAGAAAATACGCTCCACAAAATCTATGTGATGCTGCCTTAACAAAATCTATATAAGCAGAGTGGGATTGATCCGGTACACTCATCCTTTAGGTGTTAACCCTCTTATGGTGGTCAGGTTACCAACACTGATGAAAAAGAGTCCCAGAATGCTGCCAGGAAAATAGATGCCGATCGGAAGTTGCCAGGAAAAGCGCTCGTGTTACTTAGCTTTAATTTATGACGCTATTTCACAAATTATTCTGGCTCTCCTTAGTTGAATTTATCCAGTTTATAAAAGATCTCTAAAAATCAGAGGGTTAATCTAAATCTAATTTCTCCCGCAAATCATTTCTAAACTGAATAAAATTGTTTACTGACAGCCAGAATAAAAGACAGAAAAACGTCACTATTACTGAAAGATTTAAGAGGATTACAAATATTGGCTATGGCCTCTACAGAATATATAATGGGTGATGGATACCCTAAAATAGAGACCCATTAGTAACCTAGTTCGGCCTCTTCCGCCATATTGGAACCACTGGTGTCATTAGTCGTTCTTTACACTGCAATATGTCCACACCCATAACAAACATCCGGCAATACTGGTCCAGAATATATAGCTGGTCTTTGAATCTTCCTTCTACATGCTCAACAATAGAATATCACGCCATTATCTGACATATAGGGTAGCAAAATGGCGTCCAAATTTTTTTTTTTTCCTCACTCTGTTACATCCGGGTCTCTACCATACACCACTGTACCTAGGCGATGTCCGGGAAGCTATTGAGTCCGACATTTTTTGCTGTATGAACCTTGGGAATGCACTGCAAAGGGATAGAATACATGGTGTTAAGCCCTGGTGTTACTGAACGCAAGTCACAGCATATTAATGTACTGTACTTGGTTAGTTTTTTCTTTTAACATTGTTGTAGAATTTCATTGAAAAATGTAAAAAACAAAATAATAATATTAATAATAATATTAATAATAATATAAATAAATAAAATATGTAAAATTTGCAATTAGTGGAATTAGCAGCTATTCTAACTATAAATAAGTTGAAACTTAACTGTCACTCTGTCAAACAATGAAAAACAAATTAGCTTCATAAACTCTATAATGATTAAATCAATAAGTTGCGTGAAGTAACATATCCATTTCTTAAGTCATTGTTGTCAGTTGAACATAAAACTGCATAAGATCAACACTAGCTATCTTACAAAACACACACACAGATTATTTAAGGGACAAAGAGATGAGTCTGGATGGTAAGGTTGAGTATCCATGGGTTTGATTGTAGGATGGGAGTTGGGGAGAGGACGGGTGAAGGGTGTCCACTTCAAGATGCCGAGAGGAGCATCACTTACTTCTGTATGCCTGAGTTGAGGTTCGCTAGGCTCTGTTGCATCTGGTGGAGGGCATCAAGAGCGTTGTTGTCGGAGTAGAGGCCTGTCGGTGTGTTGTATGGCGTGAACGCCCCGCCGCTCGTAGGTGGTGAGAAGGTCGTACCGGGAGCTTGATTCCACCCTGGTTGCTGTTGGGATTGCTGAGGTTGACGAGGTTGCTGTTGTTGCCACTGCTGAGGCTGCTGCTGGAAGCTTGGTTGTGAAGAGTTGTAGGCTGGCTGTGATTGTTGATATACAGGCTGTGGTTGTTGATATGTTGGCTGTGGTTGCTGATATCCTGGCTGTGGTTGTTGATACATCGGCTGGGGCTGCTGGAAACTTGGCTGTGACAGCCTATAGCTTTGTGGTTGTTGTTGATAACTTGGTTGGGACTGCCTGAAGCTTGGCTGTGATTGTATGAAATTTGGCTGTGATTGCTGGTAGGTTGGTTGAGGCTGCTGATAATTATGATTGCCCAAACTATTAGAAACAATTGGTTGAGATGTAGTAGGCATGGAGTTATTAGGGGAACTGTCCTGTTCAATCATGATAGGAATGATACGTTCCCTTGGGTGCTGATTAGGCTGTTGTTGTTGCTGCTGCTGCTGTGGCCTTTGAACATGAACAGGAATTGTGCGGGATTGATGTGGCTGTTGAACTTGTATAGGTATTACTCGAGACTGCTGATTCTGTGGCTGCCATCGTGACTGGGGAGTTCTATCAGGCTGTTGCTGTGATTGCTGCTGTTGCTGTGATTGCTGCTGCTGCTGCTGCTGCTGTTGCTGTTGCTGTTGCTCTTGTGGTGGAGGCAATGATCTCTGTCTCATGAAGGATGGTTGCTGATGGAGATCTGGTTGAGATGTTGCAGATGCTTGAGCAGAAAGGGGTTGTGAAGGTAGGGACTCAGGGCCTAAAGATTTTTGCCTGACAATGCGATTCTGTTGATTTGCAGCTCTTTGTAGTGTATTAGAAGCATGGGTGACAAAGAAAGGAGGAGGTGATGGTTCTCGTTTTTGAGTACACATCCAGGGCAAAGGGGCTTTAATGAGGCCCGAGTTTGAACTCCTTTCACTTGGTGACATTGGCAAAGATGTAGATTCTTCATCGCTTGTAGCCGGTGGAGTATAGAAAGGAGAGACTTGTGGTTCTGTAGGTTTACTTGGTAAAGAACTTTGTCGAACTATTTTGGCTCCTTTTGCATTTGTTTGTCGTGAGGGTGTTGAACCAGGTGGAGGGGAAGCCATGCGTACTGGTATATGCCTGGTGACAGGTTGATTATTGGGTCTTGCAGCTTCTTGCTTCATTGAGTCTGCTTGCTGTTGAGAAATTTGGTTGACTGAATTTGGTTGTTGCTGATACTTAATTGAGTGATTTACCACATTTGGTTTTTGTATAGGAATAGTTGTGACTTTTGGAGGCTCTGGCTGTGACATATGTCTGTTTGAATTCTGAGGCTGTGACGTCTGTTTAACTGAAGGAGACGTTGGTCCAGATGTGAATGACACGGGAGCAGATGGTTGAGCAGATGGTTGTATCACAGGTGGAGTAATTTGGATTGGTTCTGAATTCACAGGAGAGAACTGCACAGCAGGCCTAAATGGAGGAGAGATAGAAGGAGCCGAGGTTTGACGTACAGGAGATGGTTGTTTTGCAACTTTCTGTCTCACAGATGGTTGGTTTATGACAGGGACAGTTCTAGTTTGATCACTGTCACTTGTTTGTCTGGAAAGTTGATTTACATTTGATGGTGGCTGAATAGACTGGTTCTGTTGCAAACTTTCTTTGATTGGCTCTATATCAGAAATCATTTTCTGACTGACTGGTGAAGGTTCTTTAGCAGATATTGGTTGAGCAGGCGAGGCTTCCTTAATGGATGGTTGATTAAGAGCTGGACGCTGTTGAACAGATTGAGTTTTTGTTGGTGAAGGTTCTTTAACAGATACTTGTGTATCTGGTGATGGTTCCTTGATGTGAGAGTGTTCAATAGGTGAAGGTTCCTTAATTAGATTGTTTTCACTACCGTTGTATGCGGTCTCCTGTTTAGCTGGAGATGGCTCTTTGATGATAGGCTGCCGTATGGCTGAAGGTTCTTTCACAGGTGTCCTAATGGGGGATGGTTCTTTGAGTACAGGCTGCCTTATGGGAGAAGGTTCTTTCACAGGTATCTTCAAGGGTGATAACTCTTTTTGTATAGACTGCCGTATGGGCGAAGGTTCTTTCACAGGTGTTCTCATTGGGGATGGCTCTTTGAGTACAGGCTGCTGTATGGGAGAAGGTTCTTTCACAGGTGTTCTCATGGGGGATGGCTCTTTGAGTACAGGATGCCGTATGGGAGAAGGTTCTTTCTCGGGTACCTGCAATGGTGACGGTTCTTTAAATGCTTCCTGCGGAGCAGGTGAGGGTTCCTTTTGAGGAAATTCATTCTTGATAGAGTTTACTTGCATAGGCGAGGGTTCCTTAGTGGGGATGTGTGGACCTGGGGGCTGTTCAGGAGTATGAGACTTGGTATGTGCTGTCTGTAGTGATGTGGATTCTCTATGTGGGGTGAGAGATTTTGGAGATTCTTCATCCCTGAGAAGATCACTAGACACTGATAGCTGAGGCGAGGATTGTTGCTGAACTGGAGGAGATTGGGAAAAACTTGAAGGCTGTAATATTTGACTGAGGAAAGATTGAGGAGGCTGTGGTGGAGGTGGAGAGGGTTCGTATTTTACCGAGTTCACAATCGGGTTTGTTGGAGTTGAAGCAGACACAAGAGAGCCTCTCTTTACAGCATTCACAGCAGGGCCACTAGTCGGTAGAGGTGGGGCCATAGGTATAGTAGGGCCTGGTTCTTTGGCCACTTCAGGTTCTAAAACTGGCGATGAGGTGGATGGAGACGAGAATGTAGGAGGAGAGGAAACTGTGGTAGGAGGTGTAAACGAAGGTGGAGACATAACAGTAGGTGGGGTGGGAGGTGGCATGGTGAAGCTGGTTTTTGCGTTGAGTTCGAAAGGCGGAGGTGGAGGAGCAGGCCCACACACTGTCCTTTTGGGCTTGGGAGGCTCCTTAGGTTGTAGCGGTGGTGCCGGGCCCATGCCCATCCCCGGTACTGGCAACACCTGCACAGCCAGTCCTGAAGCTAACTGGGCAGCTGGGTTGTTGGGGACCTGAGGAGGCTGCTGGGCAAGAGGTGACAGCTTCACTCCCTCGGATATGGCGTTCCTGTAGAGCCGCCGCTGCATCCGAGGAGACCTGTGGGTGGGGCAAGACTAGGGCCATGGCGCAGGGGGTCAAGGTAGGAGTGTGGAGGTTGGCAGGCTGCATCAGGTAAACAGGAAGGCAGGATAAGATGGATCATGAGTTGGATCTAACATTGCAGATATGCACCGGACAGGGCAGACTGGAACAGGCAACGGGGAGGCAGGATAGATGGATCATAGTTGGGACTAATATTGTAGATTTATACCGGACAAGGCTTCGTCAGGGCTGGAGTAGAACTTGGTGGGACAGGACTGCCGGATGAGGTGGGGAAGCACCAAAGGTCAACAACAGAGTGGGTGATCACCAAAACCACGACAATAATAAGACAACACTTAGGCATATATCAACGGCATACTAACATTTCGGGCATCACACACAAGTTATGCAATTGTAAATAGTGGTGAGTGAAGCAAAACTTGCTATCTATGCATTAAACACTTAGAACTGCTAATGCTAAGAATAATATTTCAGATTTTCAAAATATATGTTACATTAATTAATTTAATCTATATTATTGTATACTATGAAAACAAATCTCTATATAATGAAACTCAAACTGAGCAAGCATAGCTAAAAAATATAAGGTTTCTAAAGATCTATAAAAAGTATTCATACTAAAAATAGTGAAAAAATAAATGTTGGCGTGATAATGAATGATTATGAATTAGCTGAAACTTTTCATCATTGTGATATATCACCATAATAACTAATTGCAAAAGTAATAGAAAAGGTAAATAAATGTGAAAATATAACCCAAGGTACAACAGCCTACAGAAGTGAGTGGCGTGTCACTTGACAACACATATGAAACTGTGAACGTTGGATATAGAAACACTGGTTTGATCTTAGTGACCAATACAATACAATACAATACAATACAATACAGTATATACAATTATAACCGTGGAGTCAAACATGGTTCTACTTAAATGTAATACCACTGACTTCTGCATAGGCGACATTACAGAGAAGACAAACGTAATTCGCGACATACAAGACATTCTCCCACTTCTGCCGTTTCAGAGGATGGTGGGAGGAAGGACGATACGATAAAATGAGAAAGTTATATAAAAGGTACAATTGTAACCTAAATGTCAAAGTACATGATATAAAACCACCCAGACACAGTGAAATATAAATTATTCATTGAGTAAAAAGATGAAGGTAGATCTTAAAAATGGTTCGAATCCCTTTACGGTATTCTTTTATGGAAGATCATGTGCTGTATTACTTAACTTAAGAAAAAGAAGAAAAAAAAAAAAAAACAGGTCCCACCCTTTCCCATTCTTAAGTAAGCCATTTTAGATTTACAGAAGAGCTACCATTACTTGCATTACTGTATGTCCACAAACAATTTTTTTTTTTTTTTTTTTTTTTCTCAACTCCCACTGTCTAGGGTGTAAGATTTACCACTGTACCACGAATAACTGATTGCAATTGTACCGGGCAAATATCCGAAGGATGACTGAATGCAGGATTAGCTGGATGAAAACTTAAGGGAGCCCACCTCGCTTTTTTTCTCTATCTCCCTTTCTCTTTGGCTTGTATCCATTCGGCCCCATTCAGCCTACTGTTTTAAGACGCTTACCCCCATCCAGGTGTAAATATTTTCCTGGCGAGCGGTGGCGAGCCAGCATATATATATTTTTGTTTTGACAGCAAGCTAAATTTGTACATTTTTCGATAGAAAAATGTCTCCGGCGAAGCCGGATTTCTCCATACAATGCTGGCTCGCGATCGACACATGGATGGGGATAAACGTCTTAAAACAGTTGGCTCAATGGGGTCGAATGTATACAAGCCAGGGAAAGAGAGAAAAGGAGGGAAAGATTAAAAAAAAAAAAAAAACGGTGACCCCTTAATAACCCTCTCAGCATATGATGACGCCTTTGGTTCCTTATATGCTGGCTCTCATTAGTCGATTTTATACAGATTAGGAAGGACTTGTGGGGCATTGAGATGGATATTACCCTTCGATCCCTAGAGGGCCTTCCAAAGCTGACCAAATCGTCTAGTGGTAGCGCGAATGTATGGAGTTAAAGCGTCGTATTACTGAAAGGCTTAAGGGGGGTCACCGTTTTTTTTTTTTTATCTTTCTCACCTTTTCTCTCTTTCCCTGGCTTATATCCATTCGGCCCCATTCAGCCAACTGTGTTATGACGTTTATCCCCATCCAGGTGTCGATTTCTTCCTGGCGAGCGAAAGCGAGCCAGCATTGTATGGAGACATCCGGCTTCGCCGGAGACATTTTTCTATCGAAAAATGTACAAACTTAGCTTGCTGTCAAAACAAAAATATATATATGCTGGCTCGCTACCGCTCGCCAGGAAAATATTGACACCTGGATGGGGGAAAACGTCTTAAAACAGTAGGCTGAAATGGGCCGAATGGATACAAGCCAAAGAGAGAGGGAGAGAAAGAGAAAACACAGCGAGGTGGGCTCCCTTAAGTATATAAGGCAGAAGTAGATAATCCGGGCTCTACTTACAGACGCATAGATCTACACAAATATTCCAAAAGTAACAAAAACTGGTATCTATTGTATTTTAGCCACGTTGTTATTATTTCTGTACCAGTTTGTTATTATTTTATCATAATAACATACGTGTTGTACATCTATTGTATATCTATTTTCAGTTATATAATATATCTTTGTCTTAATATAGAAACTAAACACTTATTCCGTAATGACTCCATGTATATATATATATATATATATATATATATATATATATATATATATATATATATATATATATATATATATATAC
Source organism: Paralithodes platypus (assembly GCA_032716605.1). NCBI lineage: Eukaryota > Metazoa > Arthropoda > Malacostraca > Decapoda > Lithodidae > Paralithodes > Paralithodes platypus. The sequence continues at coordinate 2,077,174 of CM064554.1, forward strand.
ATGGATTCATTATGGTATAAGTGCATAGGTTCTATACATTTAAGACAAAGATATATTGTCAGACGCTTCGATCCCCAAGGAGGTGGGCACGAATGAATCGCCCCAATGTTCTTTTATCTGTCTCTCTCTCTCTCTCTATATATATATATAACACACAGTAGACAGCTGTACACATTCTAAATTAGACTCTACTCTGTTTCAAATAGGTAGGTCAGAAATCGTGACCCCTAAATTCTGTTACTCAAGAAGGGCTAGAGCAAATACGCTGTAAATGTCCATACCTATTCCCTGGCTGATCCTTCCCAAATGGTAGACACATTAGTACAATTACTCTAGTCGTTTGTGATTTATAGAGGTTACTGTTCAAGAGGTATAGCCTCTTACTTGGTACAGGGTATAGCCTCTTACTTGGTACAGGGTATAGCCTCTTACTTGGTACAGGGTATAGCCTCTTACTTGGTACAGGGTATAGCCTCTTACTTGGTACAGGGTATAGCCTCTTACTTGGTACAGGGTATAGCCTCTTACTTGGTACAGGGTATAGCCTCTTACTTGGTACAGGGTATAGCCTCTTACTTGGTACAGGGTATAGCCTCTTACTTGGTACAGGGTATAGCCTCTTACTTGGTACAGGGTATAGCCTCTTACTTGGTACAGGGTATAGCCTCTTGGTACAGGGTATAGCCTCTTACTTGGTAGAGGGTATAGCCTCTTACTTGGTACAGGGTATAGCCTCTTACTTGGTACAGGGTATAGCCTCTTACTTGGTACAGGGTATAGCCTCTTACTTGGTACAGGGTATAGCCTCTTACTTGGTACAGGGTATAGCCTCTTACTTGGTACAGGGTATAGCCTCTTACTTGGTACAGGGTATAGCCTCTTACTTGGTACAGGGTATAGCCTCTTACTTGGTACAGGGTATAGCCTCTTACTTGGTACAGGGTATAGCCTCTTACTTGGTACAGGGTATAGCCTCTTGCGGATGATAACTATATTTTTCAACCTCTTACTCCCTCAACCTTTTTAAGGGAGCCCACCTCACTTTGTTTCTCTTTCTCTCCCTCTCTTTGGCTTGTATCCATCCAGCCTACTGTTTTAAGAAGCTTACCCCCATCCAGGTGTCAATATTTTTCTGGCGAGCGGTAGCGAGCCAGCATATATATATATTTTTGTTTTGACAGCAAGCTAAATTTGTAAATTTTTCGACAGAAAAATGTCTCCGGCAAAGCCGGATTTCTCCATACAATGCTGGCTCGCTATCGCTCGCCAGGAAGATATCGACACCTAGATGGGGATAAACGTTTTAAAGCAGTTGGCTGAATGGATACAAGCCAGAGAAAGAGAGAAAAGGAGAAAAAAAAAACCGGTGACCCCCCTTAGAGACTTCCATAACTTTGAGGGCGAATATCCTCCTTTTTAATGATGTTATCCTCATATGCCTATTAAGATATTGGTAAAGCAATTAAGTCCCCTCAAATATTATACGAGGCAATTATTAATCATCTTGTCACAATATGTCAACTTTTTCAAGAACATAATATTATAATCTTGGGGTGTGCATTTAAGTACTGTAGTATTTAACAGCGCACGACTCGGCATTTTTAGATATAATATTTTAATGAAACTGCATGTTTAGTTATAGCATTATGCTTTAATTCTAGAACTATCTAAAGCAAAGAGTAATCATATTTATTAAATGTTTGTACTTACTTTTTTTTTTTTTTTTTTTTTTGGCAAATATAGTGTCTTCCTGATGTATTTATATCCTGCTAATTAATTCGGGTAAAACTGGCTGACAAACCCTTTTAAGAGCTCTCCTCAAAGTGATGTATTCATGATTAAAGAAATAACCTAAGGAGAGGGTGGATGCCATCATGACCGAGGCATTTGCTCTATGATGCACTCTAGAGATGTAATAAGGTACAGTCTACTACAAAAGTTTAGTTCCTTTCCGTGATGGAAGAATGGTAGTAAAATTAGTATGATGGAATTATGATTATAGTTTGTCAACAATCAGTTGACAAATCGGATGAATTAACAAATGTACAACAAATTCCACTCGTAATTCAAAGGTACTAATTACACTTCCATTCATACAATGGAACAAAACTTATGTAGGCAACTATCCATGGACAAAACACCCGGATATAAACTTGGCAATATACAAATTAATATTGAGGAAAAAAGAAGAAAACATTATCCAGGACAATGTATTCAATTAATATTAAACAGACCCTGATTGTAGAAAAGGTTTTCAGGGATTCTCAAAAATGTCCTAAATACAGTAGAACTAGAATTCATAACCCATCAGATATCAATGCTTATGATTTATTTATTAAATATTGCAGATCTCTTGTGCACAGACAAGAAAACAAAGAACACATAAAATTGGAAGTAATCACCATGAACAAAACTTCATTGACAATTCCTGTATATTCATGGAAGTGAGGCTATAGAACAAACACGGATGGAAAATAACGCGACACAGAGAAGGAAGAGAGAGAGAGCGAAGAGAACCCAACAACTGCTTATTGACAAAGGTCTGAGAAAAGATAAGAAGCCCAAACTAAAGCTCAACTAATTGTTCTAGTATTCTATGAACCTCCACAGAATACTTGTTCTTAAAAAAACCTAGAATCGAAATCTGCAGAGGCTTAGGTAAAGTAATAATGTCACACTAGTATAATAATATCTAAAAGTATGGCAGGAGCATGATAAACAGAACAATAGGAGAGGGGATAATACGGCGCGGGCCACTTTCAGGGTCGAGTTTCGGGCAGCCCAGTGAAGTGCCTCAAATGCTCCAACTGAGATGCTCATTCTCAACTGAAATTAAAATTAAAATCACACTAAGCTGACTTCAGCTCAACAGTCGGCTCAACAACAATCGTTCTTTCTTTTCTGTGAAGGAAGTGTACTCTGTAAACGAAACCATTCATTCTAGCGTCCTTTATAGAAAAGAGAAGGAAATATTGTTGACAAGCCGATTGTTGAGCTAAAGTCAAAATACTTTTACTTTTAGTTTCAGTCGAGAACATGATCTCAGCTGGAGCATCTGAAGTATTCCACTGGGCTGCCCGAAATGTCGCCCAGATGTTACTTTACTATATATTATTACAAAGGATTACAAAGGAATACAATCAACGAAAGGCCTTAACATCCCTACTAAGCTGTTAAGTCAATCTGAGAAACACGCTATTCCCATATATAAAAACATAATTAATTAAATCTCCGATATCTTTAAGCCTACATATTAATTGAAATACAATAAACGTAAAAGATAAGCAAGTCCTGACCACTACTAGGCGTTGCAAACACAAATAGAGGACAGTCTGAGAATGTTACTATGTCTGAAGAGCAAGCATCAATCACATACTAGTCTAGAAGATCTAAGATGCGTCAAACCCTAAAACTCCGAAAGAAACCTTACACATAGAAAAGATAAAATGAACAGAATAAGTCCCAGCTGACTTCACTAGATACAGACACGATTGTTAACACTATTTCCTCACTAGATAGGCCTAGACACCATAATGTTCCTGGCTCCTTCTAGAAGATCTAAGATAGGTCAAACATTAATACTCTGAAAGAGACCAAAGAAACAGAGAAGAGAATATACACAAATGAAGTCCCCACTGATTTCATTCTACAAATGCACTATGGCGAACATTATTTTCCCACGAGACAGACGTTTCAGCCTTCCCGATGAGCAATCCTACGAGCGACTCACTTGATCTCCGAAAGGTCTAGGCCTCCGGGGGTGTAGGTGAAGGGCTTCTTGTCCTTCATCATGGCCCCTGCGAGAGCTGCTGGTGGTTGGTTCATGACTGGAAGGCGAATTGCGGGAATCTGGAAGGAATCGTAAAAGGAAAATTAGAGTCATATAGGGAAACAAATGTTGTGTGAAGGTAAGGAATCGCAGATGGGGAAATGAAACAATCAAAGTAATTGCAATAACGATATAAAGCCATATAGTGTATGGTGAAGTGTTTCTTGTCCTTCATCATGGCCCCCGCAAGAGGTACTGATGGCTGGTTCATGCATGGAAGGCAGACAGCAGGGATCTGGAAAATATATCAAATAGTGAAATGGAGCAATGTAAGGAATTGCAAAGGGGAAATAAAAGTCTTCGCGTAAGGAATCGCACATGGAGAAATGGAACCATGTAAGGAATCACAAAGGGAAAATGAAGTCGTCCCAGTGTAAGGAATCGCAAATGGGGAAATGGGGTCTTGTATGAAATTGCAATACGGATATAAAGTCAGATAATGATGAGGCGTTCCTTATCCTTCATCATGGTCCCTGCAAGAACTGCTGGCAGGAAGGTGGCGGGGATCTGAAAGAATTATAACAAGTGAATAGAGTTGTGCGGAAGATCAAGAGGGCGGAAGCATACATAAATATCATATATAATAATCAATCATAAACACTTTGACAACTATGATGCAATCCCCGCCATAAATGCAATCATGCGTGATCGATTACCATGGCAAGAGACTACTTCCAAAGTTCACAAAGTTCAAAATACAGAAGAGGAAGCAATACTATAATATAAACGTATATGTATATGTAATTATACAGTATATATATATATATATATATATATATATATATATATATATACCGGTATATATATATATCATGAATACACGTTTGATCCCTGGTGATCCAAAGGTAGTTGTGGAAACAAAGGGCAATGGTACACTCGGAAACCACTCTATCTAGCCTTCTTGCGTCGGGCCGGAGATTTGTAGCGGATCCTTTCTGGACGGCAGCCCACTCTTAACTATCACGAGGCCACAAATGCACAAACCCACGTTTAATAAGTCTATCTTCATAACAATACAAATAATAGCATGTCAATTATAATTGCAGTTCCACTAGTAACCACTAGGGAGTTAAACCCAGGCCGCTACTAAGGTGGAACAGTGGTAACACTCTTGTTTTCCATCTGAAAACCCGTGGTTCGAAGCACCACTTTTAGCTAGTGGATTTTTCTGACACTTTATGCGTTTGTTGTTTTAGTAAGATAATTGAATGATACTGATGTATACTCAGGAGAAACCTATTTTCACCTTGGACGAGCCAAACCATCTACTGACCTCAGAAGGCAGTCTTGAAGTTGGCAGTACACCTGGTATGGGTGGTGGTGGTGGTGGTGGCGGAGGTCCTCCTGGAAAGAGAAAAACAAATAAGTTAGTTAATTAATTTTTTTTTTTTTTTTTTTTGAGAGTAGCTTACCAGTACATAATTAATACAATAGTATATCATGAACAAATAGTATGCATAAGAAAGTCCCCTATAAGCCCCCCCCCCCCTAAAATACAACCCAACTACGACTATTAACCCTTTCTAACTGATCTCCAAAAAAATCTTCTATATATCATACAAACACAGGCAGTAATATACAGAATGGTGAAGTTGACAGGTATTGGAACTGAATTTTCGAACCCATTATCATCTCTGTCTGTCTGTATTTACTAATTACAATTTGCATAGCCCTATTCACAAATAAAATGGTAATATTTTCTGAAGTGGGCAGATTATGTTTTACATAGCGGTTTCCATTCGAGACAAACAGTTGTTTACACTGCAACTATTGCGGTAACATTTCACTTGCACACCAGTAGGTATACAGACATACGCACACACTGCATGCATCATTCTTTAAGGGGAGATCTCCGCTTGCGGGATTTTTTTCTTGACCCCTTTCTCCCTCATGTTTAGCCCCATTGCTTTTGATATTATAAAACGTTTGTCCCATTAGTTTAGCGATTTTAAGAACTTTCACCCCATAGTAAGACCTTTTGTGCAATTCAGGTGTCGATTTTATCCTGGCGAGCGATAGCGAGCCTGTAACTTAAGAGGAACCGGCCTTCGGCCGGGAAATTTTTCTACCGAAAAATGTACAAATTTATCTTGAAAGGGACTCAAGGGGGTGTAATTTTAAGCTTGATGGAGGTCTAGGGAACAAACTAAATACCTCCCCTTAATGTTTGTATGATTCGATCAAAATATAATTCTAGGTAGGATCTCCTTACAAAGAGAGGCCATGGGTAGGGTGAGCTAAATATGGGATTGTGTTCCACTTAATATCTTGTTTACCTTAATGTGAGGCTCATGGACTGTTGAGGTTAAAGGGAGATGGGTCGTTTTTCTCGTCCCTTTCTCCCTCGTATTAAGCCCCATTTGTTTTGAAATTATAAGATGTTCGGCCCATTTGTTTGGCGATTTTAACACCTTTCGCCCCATTTCGCTGTCAATTTTAAGACCTTTCGTGCCATTTAGTTGTCGATTATTTCCTGGCGAGCGATAGCTAGCCTGAAATTTTAAGAGAAACCGGCCATCGGGGGGTCTAGGGGGTGTTTTTCTAAGCTTGATGGAGGCCTAGCGAAAAAAAACTAAGAAGTAAAGAAATAGACTAATTAATAGACCAAAGAAAAACACAAAACGGTCCGTCTCCCCTTAAGTTCGTCTCAATGACCTCTTCACCCACCCTCATTTACCTTTCATGGTAAAGGTGTAGTGACGTGTAGGGTACCGTACTGGGAAGTATTAAAGACCAGCCCATTTATTTGTGTTATAGGATTCACTCTCCGAATTTTGCCTACTTTGAAAATATAATCACCAATGAATTATTAGAGATTTGTGTATGTATATATATACAGGTATATGTGTGTGTGTGTGTGTGTGTGTGTGTGTGTGTGTGTGTGTGTGTGTGTACTAGAATACATATGTGCCCATCATCATATTGATACCCGATTAGTTTAATTTAGTACCTGCTATAAGAGAGTTAATAAACAGTAGTATCCTTGTTTGCCTTGCACCATATTTGTACGAGGTATTAGTGAACCTGTAAGAGTTCCGTATATGGTTACTGCGGCATGGTTGTGGATCGGGCATGTACAGTCCTAACAAGATTAAGGGGGTCATCGGCTTTTTTTATCTTTCTCTCCTTTTCTCTCTTTCCCTGGCTTGTATCCATTCGGCCCCATTCAGCCAACTGTTTTAAGACGTTTATCCCCATTCAGGTGTCGATTTCTTCCTGGCGAGCGATAGCGAGCCAGCATTGTATGGAGAAATCCGGCTTCGCCGGAATTTTTTTTCTATCGAAAAATGTACAAATTTGCCTTGCTGGCAAAACAAAAATATATATATATGCTGACTCGCTACCGCTCGCCAGGAAAACATTGACACCTGGATGGGGGTAAACATCTAAAAACAGTAGGCTGAATGTGGCCGAATGGATAAAAGCCAAAGAGAGAGGGCGAGCATGAGAAAAAAAAAGCGAGGTGGGCTCCCTTAATATGCAGTAGACTTGTTTCATCCGGGTCATAATGAGGCGGTGCGCTGCTTTCACGGTATACGGCGGGGACATTTGATATGGTGTGTGTTTCATGTGATTGCTGACCCTTAGCCCCGCCATATAAAGTTATTAACTATTAGATATCTAGTTGAGAGATTTTTTTCTGGACTCCTTTCTCCCTCATGTTTAGCCCCATTGCTTTTCTAATTTGAAGACGTTCGCCCCCATTATTTTGACGATTTTAAGAACTTTCGACCCATTTCAATGTTAAGACCTTTCGTGCCATGTAGGTGTCGATTTTATCCTGGCGAGCGATAGCGAGCCTGTAATATAAGAGGAACCGGCTTTCAGCCCGGAAATTTTTCTACCGAAAAATGTACAGATTTATCTTGAAAGGGGGTCTAGGGGGGAGTAATTTTAAGCTTGATGGAAGTCCTGGGAATCAACTACCCCCCCCCTCCCCCTTAACGGTGTACGGTCATTGTATTGGTCTTGGTAGCGTAATGCTTAAGTGCGCGCGGAATTTCGATGTGAGCATCCTAGGTTCGAGTCCTTGGGAGTGCCACATGTATTTGTTGATTTCATTAATTGAGTTTAGAGGTGAAGTTGGTTGGTGGAAAAAACATAATAGTATCCCACAATATAAATAATTGTGTTTTAAGGGGAGGTATTTAGTTTGTTCCCTAGACCTCCATCAAGCTTAAAATTACACCCCCTTGAGTCCCTTTCAAGATAAATTTGTACATTTTTCGGTAGAAAAATGTCCCGGCCGAAGGCCGGTTCCTCTTAAATTACAGGCTCGCTATCGCTCGCCAGGATAAAATCGACACCTGAATTGCACGAAAGGTCTTAATATGGGGTGAAAGTTCTTAAAATCGCTAAACTAATGGGCAAACGTTTTATAATATCAAAAGCAATGGGGCTAAACATGAGGGAGAAAGGGGTCAAGAAAAAAATCCCTCAAGTGGAGATCTCCCCTTAATATTAGTTACAGATACCCAACACGGCATTATGTACGTTACTGTATGCATAATGGTGTCCCAGCTTTACTGTATGCATAATGGTGTCCCAGCTTTACTGTATGCATAATGGTATCCCAGCTTTACTGTATGCATAATGGTATCCCAGCTTTATTGTATGCATAATGGTGTCCCAGCTTTACTGTATGCATAATGGTGTCCCAGCTTTACTGTATGCATAATGGTGTCCCAGCTTTACTGTATGCATAATGGTGTCCCAGCTATTGTATGCATTAATGGTGTCCCAGCTTTACTGTATGCATAATGGTGTCCCAGCTATTGTATGCATTAATGGTGTCCCAGCTTTACTGTATGCATAATGGTGTCCCAGCTATTGTATGCATTAATGGTGTCCCAGCTTTACTGTATGCATAATGGTGTCCCAGCTATTGTATGCATTAATGGTGTCCCAGCTTTACTGTATGCATAATGGTGTCCCAGCTATTGTATGCATTAATGGTGTCCCAGCTTTACTGTATGCATAATGGTGTCCCAGCTTGACTGTATGCATTAATGGTGTCCCAGCTTTACTGTATGCATAATGGTGTCCCAGCTATTGTATGCATTAATGGTGTCCCAGCTTTACTGTATGCATAATGGTGTCCCAGCTATTGTATGCATTAATGGTGTCCCAGCTTTACTGTATGCATAATGGTGTCCCAGCTATTGTATGCATTAATGGTGTCCCAGCTTTACTGTATGCATAATGGTGTCCCAGCTATTGTATGCATTAATGGTGTCCCAACTTTACTGTATGCATAATGGTGTCCCAGCTATTGTATGCATTAATGGTGTCCCAGCTTTACTGTATGCATAATGGTGTCCCAGCTATTGTATGCATTAATGGTGTCCCAGCTTTACTGTATGCATAATGGTGTCCCAGCTATTGTATGCATTAATGGTGTCCCAGCTTTACTGTATGCATAATGGTGTCCCAGCTATTGTATGCATTAATGGTGTCCCAGCTTTACTGTATGCATAATGGTGTCCCAGCTTGACTGTATGCATTAATGGTGTCCCAGCTTGACTGTATGCATTAATGGTGTCCCAGCTTTACTGTATGCATAATGGTGTCCCAGCTTTACTGTATGCATAATGGTGTCCCAGCTTAACTCTATGCATAATGGTGTCCCAGCTTTACTCTATGCATAATGGTGTCCCAGCTTTACTCTATGCATAATGGTGTCCCAGCTTTACTCTATGCATAATGGTGTCCCAGCTTTCACTTTTCGCACACGGAAGAAAACATATGAAATGGCACGAGAATATTTTTTGCTTAAGGGGAGATTTCCACTTGAGGGATTTGTTTCTTAACCCCTTTCTCCCTCATGGTTAGCCCCATTGCTTTTGATATTATAAGACGTTCGCCCCATTAGTTTGGCGATTTTAAGAACTTTCGCCCCATTTCTGTCAATTTTAAGACTTTTCGTGCCATTTAGGTGTCGATTTTTAACTAGCGAGCGATAGCGAGCCTGTAATTTAAGAGGAACCAGCCTTCGGCCGGGACAATTTTCAACCGAAAAATGGACAAATTTATCTTGAAAGGGGGTCTAGGGGCTGTAATGTTAAGCTTGATGGAAGTCTAGGGAACTAACTAAAAACCTCCCCTTAAATGAGGCTAACCCAAAACCAACTTGTCAAGTACCGTATCAAATTAATTTCATTTGAGCCTAGAATGCGACATGGTTTGGCTGCTGCAAAAATAATGTAGGGAAAATAATGGCATTTTGTAGATTAAAAAATAATTTGATCTTTGTTTCGCCATGACTATATATGGCGAGAAGCATAATAGGCGCCTTTGATTGCGCTATATACAAATAATTCGGATAGCGTATCAAAATAGGCTAGTGCAACCGGTCGATAACTATTTATTTAAGGGGAGGTATTTAGTTTGTTCCCTACTTTTTCATCAATCTTAAAATTACACCCCCTAGACCCCCTTTCAAGATAAATTTGTACATTTTTCGGTAGACAAATGTCCCGGCCGGAGGCCGGTTGCTCTTAAATTACAGGCTCGCTGTCGCTCGCCAGGAAAAAATCGACACCTAAATGGCACGAATGGTCTTAAAATTTACTTAAATGGGGCGAGGGTTCTTAAAATCGTCAAACTAATGGGGCGAACGTCTTAAAATCTCAAAAGCAATGGGGTAAACATGAGGGAGAAAGGGGTCCAGAAAAAAAAAATCCTTCAAGTGGAAATCTCCCCTTTAAGGGTTCCTATGCACATGTCCTAATATTACGGCAACTCATATATCAAATCGATTATTCTACAGTTTATAGTAATGAAGTAAACCTAACACTTCAAAGAACTAGTTACATATTTCACTTGCGTCATGTACCCAAACTTGCTTGGTACACAGAAGTCATCATTGGAAGTGTGCCCATCATTTAAGGGGAGATGGTTCACTTTTTGGGGCGATTTTTGCATGTATTCATTATTTTTCTAGTTTCCTCCCTAGACCTCCATCAAATTAAAAAAAAAAAAAAAAAAAACATCAATTAGATCCTCCTCCTAGATTAATTTGTACATTTTTCGGTAGAAAAATTTCCCGGCCGAAGGCCGCTTCTTCCAACATTACAGGCTCACTATCGTTCGCCAAGGAAAAAATCGACACCTAAATAGCACGAAAGGTAAAAATATTGACAAATAAATGGGGCGAAAGGTCTTAAAATCGACTAACTAATGGGGCAAACATCTTAACATTTGAAAACTAATGGGGCTAAACATGAGGGAGAAAGTGGTCCAGAAACCCGGCCCATCCCCCCTTAATGAGTTCCTAGTACAGTCACCTCTAGAAGTTACCTTACCCATCACCCTATAACAAACTGCTCATCGGGATATTTCCGGTATCTCGAAATTGCTCCGGTAAGTAAATGCTTCCTCATGCTTAGCCCCTTTAGTTTTGAGATTTTAAGACATTCGCCCCAGTAGTTTGGCGATTCTAAGACCTTTCGTGTCATTCAGGTGTCAATTATTTTTCTGGCAAGCGATAGAGAGCAAGCAATTTAGGAGTTTGTCTACCAACAAATGCACAAATTTATCTCGGTGGTGGTCTTGGGAATATTTTTAAAGCTTGATTGAGGAAGAGATTTCCAGAGCTTACTTGTTGAATAAAAGAAAGAATGGGAAAATCGTTTCACTTTTGGGTTAGAGAATGGGTCAGAATAGGGGTGGGAATGTGTTGAAAGGAGGGTGTAGTTTTAGTAGTTTCATATTTTTCCATGAACTATCGATAAACCAGCTGCGAGAGATTACATTTTCCGCCAGGTGAAAAAAAAATAGACTAGCTTATAGGATGCGGTAAAAAAAAAGTTTCCTTGAACTAACTGCCTGAAACACCCAACCCTCAATGCCGGTCACCACGTAACTCTCATCAAAGCACCACACTATATATATAATCACTATCAAAGCACCACACTGTATTATAAAGAGTCTCAACCACCTAACCCAAGTCCAAGCCAGGGTCACACGAACAATTTTGGCTGTGGGGGTATTGGAGTGGCGGTATGGGAATCGAATGTTATGATGTAGTAGCGACCCCTTGTTCAATCAATTTCACCTCTATAAAACCCGTATTCTAAATTATAAACCTCGCAACCTTCGATAGTCCAAGGAAATAGAACACAATTAAAAAAACAATAAACACAGAAATACACATCCCTCAATATAAAGTAAGGTAATATTTTGTAGGGGTATCCAAATTTCGATACAAGTTCACCGGCAAAATTCGACGATTGACTGGGGCTTTACTTGGTCAGGTCAGGTAAGGTGAAGGTATTGAGGGGTAAGCCTTTACAACGGCACCTCGTAGCTAGTTCAGGTCAGGTGAAGGTATTGAGGGATAAGCCTTTACAACGGCACCTCGTATCTACTTTTCGAGGAGTGTGTGTAGTCCAGGAGGTCGGGTTGCCCACTGACGCTGGTACACTTGGCGCGGGGGACTGTGTGTGGCTTGTTGTTGTCTGTGTGTTTGTTTGGCTATCTATGTCTGCCCACCTGTCTGCAATATGTGACCTAGTTTGCCTGGGAGGGGTCGCTAATGAGGCTACTCTTACACCTGGCTGTGTACTGTACTTTGAGTTTTGTTAGGTATATATTAGTGTTAACCCCCTCTGTACCGGCTACGTCTTTTTCATTTTATTCTAGCTATGAGTACAAAGGAGTACAAAGGAAATCAAGCAACAACAGATCTAGTGACCCTTCTAGGGTCTATGTTAGGAGAGCCCTCACGCACTGCTCTACCTGGGCCGACACCCACCAGGAACTAGAAAGACTATCCCAAGTTATAGTAAATAACGGATACTCCAACTCCGACATCTCCAGCACCATCAACCACCATCTTGAAAAATGGTACACCCAAAGCCCTCCCAACATTGACCCCCCCAATGAAATTAAGATCTACCGCAATTACATGTCCTCTGAACACAAAAATGACGAGGCCGTCTTAAAAGATATATATATATATATATATATATATATATATATATATATATATATATATATATAATTATATATACCCGGTATATATATTATTATTCAAATTAATTTACAACACTATTTTAGGTAGGTTATAGATTAAGATACAGATAAGGTGAATTAATTTTGAAAGGTTGCCAACAAACATTATATAATTAATGTGTGTGTGTGTGTGTGTGTGTGTGTGTGTGTGTGTGTGTGTGTGTGTGTGTGTTGAAGATGTGCAGGTGGTCCCGTACTTTAGCTTGTGAGTGTACGAGTTGGTTATGGGTGGAGGTGTCCCTATTTGGACGTCCGACGCCAGCCTGTCCCACCCCAGTCCTGCCTTGTGTATATACAGTCTACACCAAAAGTCCTACCCCAGTCCTGCCATATATAATGCATAGTATATTAATTCAACTATTCCACTATTCACAGGCTGCACAGCTACTACATCTACAGATCAACTACACCAAGAAACCAAAGTCCCCAAAGTCAAAGACCACCTGGACATGAGAGGCACTCAATTCCTGGCTGCAGCCTGCACAAACCAACACCATCCACTACACTACATGGCAGCACACCCACACACACCAAAGAACAACACCCAGCACACGGTATCGCACACAAATACTGTCATCTCTTGCTCTTTGCCAACCCCAAACCAGCTTCCAAAAGCACATCCATACTCATATCTCTCGCCGTTCCATCCAATCACTGCAGGCACGACCTCCCGAAATCCATCCTTCTGAATCCTCCCTTCCTCGCGATGACAGAATCCACCTGGCCAGGCTGAGATGTGGGCACCATCCAGCTCTTCTGATCTATAACAAGAGACCCATAACTCCGTCGACGACACCTGCCCGGGATGCAACACAGCACCCCATACTATTAAACACATCATAGAAGACTGCATTCTACACAATCACTTACGCCAACAACATAATCTACACTCCTTGAGAGCCCTGTGGGAAAGCCCGATCGTAGCCATGGCCTTCCTTAGGGACTCGGGGCTGTAGCTTAGGGAACGACAACAACAACAACAACAACAACAACAACTAATCCACTACAAACCTGGGTTAAATAATGTACAGTGTATTGCAAAAGTTCCACTACAGTCCTGCCTTTTATATCTACAGTGTACACTAAACGGTTGGGGTCCAGCTTCATCCTATTTGGTCCGACGGAGGTCTTTCTGAACCTCATCTGTTTCGTTCCATTAGTTTGGAGAATTTAAGACGTATCACCCCACTAGTTTGGCAATAATAAGACGTTTCGACCCATTCAAGAGTTGATTATTTTCTGAGCGAGCGATACCGAGCCTCTAACTTACAAGAAATCAGCATTCGGCCGGGACATTTTATGTTGAAAAATATACAAATTTAGTTTGAAGAAAGTCTGGGAAGGCGGTTTTGTTAGCCTAGGGGACAAACTAAAATACGTTGCTCGAAAATGGCAAAAGGAAACAAAATCCTGAATTAATAATTAAACAAAATATCATAATAACCCACAAGACGTCGGACCAGATAGTGTTAACAACTATATTATTCTCTCCTTTCAATATACCAAAATGCAGTCTATCATTTTATTCTGGCAATTATTAGACGATTTTTAGTACGTTTAAAAATTGCCTGTGGGAGTCAAATATTGAGCTTAGTCTTGTAATTGCTACAGTCCTTCTTAAGCTATATAGAATTGTCTGGCGTTACCCAGACTATAATACTAAAAGGACACCAGGTTACTGAGAGGTTAAACAAACTCCTGCCTTGAATATCCACAGTGTACAACAAAATGTATATTAGCGCCATCTTTACGAGTTTAGTATCCTCTCGAGATATAAGAAACAAAAGACTTCTCAACTAAACTAACACAGATAGACTACATGGTGATATATCCACACTGCACGCCACTATTAGGAGCAGTGCAGCAAGCTTTATAAACAATAAGCACCAAATATTGTATGTAAAGCTCTTAGAAAACCAGTATCACAATTATTGTTATCATTAAAATCGAATACTTTGTGTGTGGATTCTTTAGGGGTGGGTGCTGGGTGAGTGGAAGGGAGGGGGGAAGGGGGGATTAGGTAGGAGTGGGTGCTGGGTGAGGGGAAGGGGGGATTAGGTAGGAGTGGGTGCTGGGTGAGGGGAAGGGGGGATTAGGTAGGAGTGGGTGCTGGGTGAGGGGAAGGGAGGGGGGATTAGGTAGGAGTGGGTGCTGGGTGAGGGGAAGGGAGGGGGGATTAGGTAGGAGTGGGTGCTGGGTGAGGGGTAGGGGGGATTAGCTAGGAGTGGGTGAGGGGAAGGGAGGGGGCATTAGGTAGGAGTGGGTGCTGGGTGAGGGGAAGGGAGGGGGAATTAGGTAGGAGTGGGTGCTGGGTGAGGGGAAGGGAGGGGGGAAGGGGGGATTAGGTAGGAGTGGGTGCTGGGTGAGGGGAAGGGAGGGGGAATTAGGTAGGAGTGGGTGCTGGGTGAGGGGAAGGGAGGGGGAATTAGGTAGGAGTGGGTGCTGGGTGAGGGGAAGGGGGGATTAGGTAGGAGTGGGTGCTGGTTGAGAGGAAGGGGGTATTAGGTAGGAGTGGGTGCTGGGTGAGGGAAGGGAGGGGGAATTAGGTGGAGTGGGTGCTGGTGAGGACGGAGGGGGGAAGGGGGATTAGGTAGGA
>CM064554.1:2092713-2095213 GCA_032716605.1 Paralithodes platypus
TCTCTCACACATTCTATTGGATAATATGGAAGGAAGAAAAGTGCATTAGATCTGTTAAGGGGAGATCGCCACTTGAGGATTTTTTTTTCTTGAGCCCTTTCTCCCTCATATTTAGCCCCATTGCTTTTGATATTATAAAATGTTTGCCCCATTAGTTTAGCGATTTTAAGAACTGTCACCCCATATTAAGACCTTTCGTGCACTTCAGGTGTCGATTTTATCCTGGCGAGCGATAGCGAGCCTGTAATTTAAGACGAACCGGCCTTTGGCCGGGACAGTTTTCTAACGAAAAATGTACAAATTTATCTTGAAAGGGACTCAAAGGGGTGTAATTTTAAGCTTGATGGAGGTCTAGGGAACAAACTAAATACCACCCCTTAATACCTTCTGTACCGGCGACGTCTTTATTCATTTTGTTCTGGCTATATTTAGACGATTATGTGCAGTTTAAGAAGGACCTGTGGTAGTAAAAAAAAAAAAAAAAGGGTTAAGTGAGCTAGTTCGAAGCCTGTTAACTGCTGGAGGCGCCCCTTTTAAACTGAATACCATCGTCTAATAGTAGCCAGAACTCGGAACACCAAATCCCAGCTGTGAACTGGCCTATTGAACACGCATTATGAGGCCCACCCCCCCCCCCCCCCCCCCCCCCCCACAAACTATACGTTGGGGTTCTCATTCAGGGGAGGTATTTAGTTTGTTCCCTACGTTTTCCATCAAGCTTAAAATTACACCCCCTAGACCCCCTTTCAAGATAAATTTGTACATTTTTGTCGGTAGAAAAATGTCCCGGCCAGAGGCTGGTTGCTCTAAAATTACAGGCTCGCTATGGCTCGCCAGGAAAAAATCGACACCTAAATGGCACGAAAGGTCTTAAAATTGACAGAAATGGGGCAAAATGTCTTAAAATGTCCAAACTACTGGGGCGACCGTCTTCAAATCTCAAGAGCAAATGGGGCTAAACATGAGGGAGAAAAGGGGTCCAGAAAGAAAAAAATCCCTCCAGTGGAAATCTCCCCTTAAAAGCAAAATATTTGGTGCTTGCTATCAGGACTAAATTTGGCGGCACCTCATCCTCGGAAAATCATGTGTACAATATAATGATATTTGTATTTATTTGGGTTGTATGAATATAATATATCACTAAAAAAAAACGTTTAGTCGTTATTTTTCTTATGGTGTTTTTTTTTTTTTTTTTTTTTTTTTTTTTTTTTTTTTTAGAGCTGGTGTGAAATTACTTTATCTTGTTCCCATCTTAAGGGGAGGTCTCCACTTGAGGGATTTTTTTCTTGACTCCTTTCTCCCTCACGTTTAGCCCCATTGCTTTTGAAATTTTAAGACGTTTGCCCCATTAGTTTAGCGATTTTAAGAACTTTCATCACCCCATATTAACTACCTTTCGTGCCATTTAGGTGTCGATTTTTTCCTGGCGAGCGATAGCGAGCCTGTAATCTTAAAAGGAACCTGCCTTCGGCTTGGAAATGTTTCAACCTAAAAATTTACACATTTATCTTGAAAGGGGCTCAAGGGGGTGTAATTTTAAGCTTGATGGAGGTCTAGGGAACAAACTAAATACCTCCCCTTAATTTGTCAAAGAAGAAGAAAAAGAAGATGAAGAAGAAGAAGAAGAAGAAGAAGAAGAAATAAACCTAATAAAATAATATCGTCCATGTTGTCTATCTCAAATGATTTATCTCGTTGCATCTATGGGGGGTATGTCCATAAGTGTATATAATAACGCAAAATAAAAAATCGTAAACGTTCATTTAAAGGGGGTGGAGATTTTTTTTTTTTTTTTTTTTTGGGGGGGGGTATTAGTCGATATATTTATTAATTGACTATATTGAGTTTCCTCCCTGGACCTTCATCAAGCTTAAAAAAAAAACATTACCCAATTTGTCTTTCGAGATATAATTTTGTTTAAGGGGAGGTGTTTAGTTTGGTCCCTAGATTTCCATCAAGCTTAAAATTACATCCCCTAGACCCCCCTTTCAAGATAAATTTGTACATTTTTCGGTAGAAAAATGTCCCGGCCGAAGGCTGGCTCCTCTTAAAATACAGGCTCGCTTTCGCTCGCCAGGAAAAAATCGAAACCTAAATGGCACGAAAGGTCTTAAAATTGACAGAAATGGGGCGAAGGTTCTTAAAATCACCTAACTAATGCGGCGATATTCATAAAATCTCAAAAGCAATGGGGCTAAACATGAGGGAAAACGGGGTCCAGAAAAAATTCCCTCAAGTGGAAATCTCCCCTTGATGGAGGTCTAGGGGGGATACTCTAGACAAATAATAAATAAATAACTAAGTAGACCCATAAATAAAGTCTATCCCCCTAAAAACAACCCTGCTCCAACGCACACAGCACCTCATGTTTATATCTTGGTTATTGCCACGTAAACAAGTGCATGGTAACAGAAGAGGACACATCGTAAACATGCAATAAAAGTAACCCAAACAATGACTACCTACACACACACACACATATAACATTCCCCCATAATCT
>CM064554.1:2097713-2102713 GCA_032716605.1 Paralithodes platypus
TACCTTCTGCACCTCCACCACCACCTCTAACACCTCCACCACCTCTACACCTCCACCATCTCTAACCCTCCATGTACCTCTCCTACCTCTACCCCTCCACCACCTCTACACCTCCACCACCTCTACACCTCTACCCCTCCACCACCTCTACACCTCCACCATCTCTACCCCTCCATTACCTCTGCACCTCCACCACCTCTACCCCTCCACCACCTCTACACCTCCACCATCTCTACCCCTCCATTACCTCTACACTTCTGCACCTCCACCACCTCTACCACCTCTACACCTTCACCACCTCTACCACCTCTACACCTTCACCACCTCTACCCCTCCACCATCTCTACCCCTCCACCACCTCTACACCTCCACCACCTCTACACCTTCACCACCTCCACCATCTCTACCCCTCCACCACCTCTACCCCTCCACCACCTCTACCCCTCCACCACCTCTACCACCTCTACACCACCCTTCACCCACCCCACCATCTCTAACCCTCCACCACCTCTACCCCTCCACCAACCTCTACCCCTCCACCATCTCTACCCCTCCACCCCCTCTACCCCTCCACCACCTCTAACCCTCCACCACCTCCACCACCTCTACCCCTCCACCACCTCTACCCCTCCACCACCTCTACACCTCCACCACCTCTACACCTTCACCACCTCCACCATCTCTACCCCTCCACCACCTCTACCCCTCCACCACCTCTACCCCTCCACCACCTCTACCCCTCCACCACCTCTACCCCTCCACCACCTCTACACCTCCACCTCTCTACCCCTCCACCCATCTCTTCTCTACCCCTCCACCACCTCTACCCTCGCACTCACCTCTACCCCCGGCCTCAACCAACCTCTACCCCTCCACCACCCTTAACCCCTCCACCACCTCTACCCCTCCACACACCTCTACCCCTCCACCACCTCTACCCTCCACCACCTCTTACCACCTCCACCACCTCTACACACCCTTTCAACCACCTCCACCATTCTCTACCCTAACCCCTCACCACCTCTACCCTCCACCACCTCTACCCCTCCACCACCTCTACACCTCCACCACCTCTGCACCTCCACCACCTCTACCCCTCCACACCTCCACCATCTCTACCCCTCCATTACCTCTACACCTCCACCCCTCCACCACCTCTACCCCTCCACCACCTCTACCCCACCCTCTACCCCTTCCACCACCTCTACAACCTCCACACCCACTCTACCACCCTCTACCACCATCTACACCTTCACCATCTCTAACCCCTCCACCACACACCTCTACCCCCTCCACCACCTCTACCCCTCCACCACCTCTACGCTCCACCATACCTTCTATCCCTTTTCGCATCCACTCTACACACCTCCACCACCTCACACCTTCACCACCTCCCACCTCTCTACCCCTCCACCATCTCTACCCCTCCACCACCTCTACCCCTCCACCACCTCTACCACCTCTACACCTCCACCACCTCTACACCTTCACCACCTCCAACACAATCTAGATAAATTGTCATGTTGGGCCCAAATTTGGCAAATGAGTTTCAATGCGGATAAATGTAAAGTACGACATGTCGGATACCTAAATTGAGGAAAAAAAAAAAACAGGCAAACTATTCGAATGAATGGCACTCAGCTTTAAGAATAGTAAAACAGAGACAACCGATCTGGGAGTTAGATAGTAACAATATCGAGTAACCTAAAACCGAGTCAACAATGTTCAGAAGTTGTGTAAGAAGGCAAACAAAATAATTGGCTTTAATTGCAGGTCATTTGAGCAATAAATCAAAGACAGAGACAGAGAAGAAGTTATAACCCAACCCTTCTTTACAAGTTCCTTAGTCCGCGCCCCCTCTTATGGAATACTGCGTTCAATCCTGGTGCCCTTATTACCAAAAAGATATAAACAAGCTAGAAACGTAGTTCAAACAGAGGAGTTTTACCAAAATGATACCTAGCCTAAAAAAACAAACCATAACGAAGAGCGTCCTTAGAGAATTCAAATCTATGTCCTTTAACCCAGCGCAGATTAAGAGGTGACTTTAATTCAAGTGTTTCAACAATCATCAAAGGCATCGACATAATGAACTGTAGTAAGTACTTCACTATCGACCAATCTAAATTAACACGCGGGGAGGGAACAAAACGGTTGCAAATATTATTGGAAAAATCTTTTAACTCGCACGACATCTAAGAATTTTCTTCCTTCAATCGAGTTGTCAACTTGTGGAATGGGCTTCCCCGAAACGTTATAGACTGACATCACCCGTTGATTCCATTTAAACTCCGCCTAGACAAATATCTCCCCCTATCAATACACGCGACTGACTGCGTTTGTAAATGAATAACTTTATTTTATCCCCCCCTCAGTTACTACCCCATCTGTCCTCTACTAACTTCCTAATCCTGCCACGGACATTAGTTCCAGGGCAACTCCCAGGTGTACATAATTCCCTTACCGCACTCTAAACCACTGCTTGGACACTTGATCCTCAGTGTTTTGGAGGACAAGCAACCTAGAAGGGTCACTAGATCTGTTGTTGCTTGATTTCCTTTGTACTCCTTTGTACCATCTCTACCCCTCCACCACCTCTACACCTCCACCGAGGTGTAGGCGACGTCTTTTTGTTTTTATTTCGCTGCATTTGGACTATTTTATGAAGCTTAGGAAGGATATATGGTAGCTAAAAGGATTATGAAGCTTAGGAAGGATATATGGTAGCTAAAAGGATTAATCGATATAGTCTGCAGTCATTTAACGGGTAGAAATACATCCTTTCTAAGCTGAATAAAACCATACGTGTAAGTGTGTAAGTGTGTAAGTGTGTAAGTGTGAGAGTCCGAGTGTAGGGGGTGAGACAGTGAAGCACGGGAACGAGGTGGCTTCAGAAATGGGGTCGTTTCGGGCCATGAGTGAGCACCGTGGCCTCATGTGAAAGGACAAGATGGCAGGTGCTCGTTGTACTCTAACGTGCCTTCACATGGTCTCACTCCCTAGACTGGAACCAGACCACCACGGGCTGTCCAACTGTTCATTGTATAAGCGGTGAATGTTAAGGGGTCTCAGCCTATAAAATGGCCCGAGAGGAAGTAAGTTGGAATATAGGACAAAAAAACCATAAAACCAAAAAAAAAAAAAAAAAAAAAAAAAAAACCACATGGAATAGGAGGGTCGTTGTTGGGATGGATTAGGTCATGGCTAATTGGTAGGAAAACCAGAGAGTCAGGCATAAATGGTACCAAAGTCAAGAGTTGGGGGAGCAGTCAAAAGTGGTGTCCCCCAGGGGAATCGGTATTAAGGTCCCCTGTTGTTTTTCTTAGATACATAAATGACCTAGATTTAGCTAATAACTAGTAGGATAAGTAAAATTTCCGCAGACAATACTAAAACTGGGCAGATCAATTGATTCAGATAAGTCGATACTCGAGTGCCTCCAAAGGGATCTAGATACCTTACAGTGAATGGTCAGTAAATTGCGCAGATGAAGTTTAACATTGACAAATGCATAGGTATTAAAGTATAGGGAAGATGCAAAACAAATGTTTAAATATAAAACTAGCTAATTTAGAATTAGAAAATTCAGACTGCGAGGCAGAAAGATCTAGGTGTGTTTGTTAGCACTGATTTGAAGCCTAGAAAACAGTGTATAAGCGTTCGTAATAAGGCAAACAGGATTCTCGGGTTCTCTCTAGGAGTGTGAGTAACAGAACTGCTGATGTTATCTTAAAACTTTACTTGTCATTAGTGAGACCCCATATGGATTATGCTGTCCAATTTTGGTGTCCTTATTACAGAATGGACATAGATTCATTGGAGAGAATTCAGCGTAGAATGACAAAAATGATCCATAATATTAGAAATTTTCCGTATGAAGAAAGGTTGAAGAAATTAGGTTTACATTCGTTAGAGAGACGCAGAGTTAGAGGGGATATGATAGAGGTGTTCAAGTGGGTTAGTGGGATTAACAAAGGGGACATGACAAATGTACTAAAGCTCAGTGATAGCGAAAGAACTCGTACCAATGGTTTCAAATTAGATAAATTTCGTTTCAGAAAAGATATAGGCAAATATTGGTTTGGTAACAGAGTTGTAGATGGGTGGAATAGGCTACCAAGTGATATAGTGGGATCAAGAACGATAGGGAGCTTTAAGAAAAAATTGGATAAGCATATGGACGAGAAGGGTTGGGTGTGAAGGGGATCAGCCGTGTTGGGGCAATCAGCGCTCTGCAGACCCCGTAATCCTGCGTTAATCTCTAACCGTTTGGTAATGATCCTCAGGGTATTAGAGTGTTGAGCCTATAATTGGGCTTTGTAATTGGGGTTGTGTGGGACAGGGATCTGCCTTGCTTAGGCCAATCGGCTTTCTGCAGACTCCCATGTTCTTATGTTCTTATATGATAGTTGCCAGAATATAATGAAAAGGATGTAACCGGTACTGAAAGGGTTAATATACCTGACTGCCTCATAATCTA
This sequence comes from Paralithodes platypus, assembly GCA_032716605.1. Classification (NCBI taxonomy): domain Eukaryota; kingdom Metazoa; phylum Arthropoda; class Malacostraca; order Decapoda; family Lithodidae; genus Paralithodes; species Paralithodes platypus. Next base: position 2,102,194 of record CM064554.1, read on the forward strand.
TCTATCTATTTATTTACTCAGGCCCAATCCAAGATTTTTTTTTTTTTTTTTTTGGGGGGGGGGGACTCAAGAAAAAGCCAGAATAGGGACAACACAAAACACAACAGAAAACAATGAACACACAAACACAAAATACAAATTCCCACACACACACATCTAGGTCATAATAGTTACTAATTACTAATGACTTAATTATAGGTAAGTCTACAGAGCAGTTAGATAATTAGCCCTGCATCATACGCAAAGGAACTTACAACCCTTAATTACGGGGGTAGTACTCGCTTTTTATGGACCCCCTTCTCCCTCACGTTTAGCATATTAGTTTTGAGGTTTTAAGACGTTCGTTCCGTTAGTTTGGCGCTTTTGAGACCTTTCGCCTCAATTTTTTTTTTGTCAATATTAAGACCTTGTGTGCCCTTTAGGAGTCGATTTTTTCCTGGCGAGCAATAGCGAGCCTCTATTTTTAGAAGGAACCGGCCTTTGGCCGGGAAATGTTTCTACCGAAAAATGTACAAATTTA
>CM064554.1:2107713-2112713 GCA_032716605.1 Paralithodes platypus
GGAACCGGCCTTCGGCCGGGACATTTTTCTACCGAAAAATGTACAAATTTATCTTGAAAGGGACTCAAGGGGGTGTAATTTTAAGCTTGATCGAGGTCTAGGGAACAAACTAAATACCTTCCCTTAACAAGAATCTCTCCTATAGTCGTTTTTGTCCAGCTGAGGGCAAATGGCTGTCTTAATTATGAAGATTACTCAGTTATTAGGAACCCATTAATCTTCGTAAAGAACATGGCTTCCACATGATGCACGCACAGACTGTGGTAGATTCGATTATTTTCACCAAATATTGAAAGCGTCCTTAAGGGTAGGTTTCCACTTGAGGGATTTTTTTTTCGAACTTCCTTCTCCCTTATGTTTAGCCCCATTGCTTTTGAGATTTTAAGATGTTTGCCCCATTAGTTTGGCGATTTTAATAACTTTCGCCCCATTTCTGTCAATTTTAAGACCTTTCGTGCCATTTAGGTGTCGATTTTTTCCTGGCGAGCGATAGCGAGCCTGTAACTTAAGAGGAATCGGCCTTCTACCGAAAAATGTACATATTTATCTTGAAAGGGGGTCTAGGGGATGTAATTTTAAGCTTGATGGAGGTCTAAGCAACACACTAGAAACCTCCCCTTAATGATATACTGTATATGGTGAAAATGGACGAACAGAACAAGTACATAAAGAGTAATTTTTTACAAGTGTGACTCAATTTTAAATTAGAACAACTAACTAATCTGACTTCAGGGCACATCCTATCCTTTAAAAATCTTGGTCACAGGCTCGCTATCGCTCGCCCAGAAGAAAAAAAATCGATACCTGAACGGAGTGAAGCGTCTTATTATCCCTTAACTAAAGGAGTGGAAACGTCTTAAAATCTCCAAACAAAAGGAGCGAAACAGGGGAGGTCCAATAAGACTCCCCTCGTACTAGACAGTGTTAACCCTTTCACGCCAAGGACGCGATTTGAGCCTATTCTGAGATACTTTAAAGCCTTTGTGACCATCAGGGGTATTTAGAAACCTTTAGTTTATTTACTTCAACCTCTGCAGTTGTCTTTGAGTTAGCTGTGGGCAGAAAACTAATTTTGGAGAGGTAATTATAAGAGTGAGAGAACTCTATTTCTGATTGTTAATCGGCAATCCCTGCGTTCACACGTGCGTGAAAGTGTTAAGGGGAGGTTTCTAGTGTGTTGCTTAGACCTCCATCAAGCTTAAAATTACATCCCCTAGACCCCCTTTCAAGATAAATATGTACATTTTTCGGTAGAAAAATGTCCCGGCCGAAGGCCGATTCCTCTTAAGTTACAGGCTCGCTATCGCTCGCCAGGAAAAAATCGACACCTAAATGTCACGAAAGGTCTTAAAATTGACAGAAATGGGGCGAAAGTTATTAAAATCGCCAAACTAATGGGGCAAACATCTTAAAATCTCAAAAGCAATGGGGCTAAACATAAGGGAGAAGGAAGTTCAAAAAATAAATCCCTCAAGTGGAAACCTACCCTTAAAGAGCGCTAGCTAGTCATTTGAGGGAGGCAAAAGGCAGAACTGCCTATAATAGCGAGTGCCTCCCCCATAGTTGAAAGAGTGACAGGGCCAAAATCAAGGGGTCGTTCGAGCCAAAATGCCTGGACACACACACACACACACACGGAGTTTGAAGCCATTAAATTAGCGTTTATAATAACAGTGTGAACAATATTAAGGGGAGATCTCCACTTGAGGGATTTTTTTCTTGGCTCCTTTCTCCCTCATGTTTAGCCCCCATTGTTTTCCTAATGTTAAGACGTTCGCCCCATTATTTTGACGATTTTAAGAACTTTCAACCCATTTCTGTTAATTTTAAGACCTTTCGTGCCATTTAGGTGTCGATTTTATCCTGGCGAGCGATAGCGAGCCTGTAATTTTTTAAATGATCGGCCTTCGGCCGGGAAATTTTTCTACCGAAAAATGTACAAATTTATCTTGAAAAGGACTCAAGGGGGTGTAATTTTAAGCTTGATGGAGGTCTAGGGAACAAACTAAATACCTCCCCTTAAGGGACAGTGGTTATTTTGGGGGGTCTATTTATTTTGGGGGGTCTATTTATTTTGTGGGGGTCTATTTATTTTGTGGGGGTCTATTTATTTTGTGGGGGTCTATTTATTTTGTGGGGGTCTATTTATTTTGTGGGGATCTATTTATTTTTGGGGGGTCTATTTTCTTTGGGGGGGGGGGGGGTCTATTTATTTTGGGGGGTCTATTTATTTTTGGGGGGTCTATTGATTTTGGGGGGGTCTATTTATTTATATATATATTTATTATTTAGTTTCCTCGCTAGACCTTAATCAAGCTTTAACAAAAAAACACTCTCTAGAGCAGTGGTTCTTAACCTTTTTAGCACCGCGTTGGTCAGACTGGTCATTATGCCCCCCCCCCCCCCCCCCACGCCTCTGATACCTAGATTTTTTTTTTTTTTTTTTTTTTTTTTTATCCATTCCATATGGATGCTTAAGACGCAAGGTACTGTAAAAAGGGCGAAAAAATAACCAATCTGCATGCAAGGATTAAAACTGATTAGGCCTAATGGTTTCATGTCAACACTACATATGGTTGCTCGGAATGACGGTTGTGAATTTTTCTTATCAAAGTTTCTTATTTATATATATCTTTGCGATTACCCTGTATGCATTTGAATGGCCAAGCCCTATTTTGAACTTTGATTACCCCACGCCCCCCCTAGCATTGTCAAACGCCCCCCTAGGGGGGCGCGCCACCCAGGTTAAGAAACGCTGCTCTAGAGTCTAGACTCCCTTTCAGGATGAATTTGTAAATTTTTCTGTAGAAAAATGTCCCGACCGAAGGCCGATTCCTCTTAAATTACAGGCTCGCTATCGCTCGCCAGGAAAAAAAACGACACATAAATGGCACGAAAGGTCTTAAAATTGACAGAAATGGAGCGAAACTTCTTAAAATCGCCAAACTAATGGGGCGAACGTCTTAAAATCTCAAAAAAAGCAATGGGGCTAAACATGAGGGAGAAAGGGGAAGACAATCGCGTAATAACCCAAATAATCAGTATTTGTATAATGGTGTTGGAGACTTCACACCTAGCTTCATTCAATGTGCGTAAACAATATTAAGGGAGCCCACCTCGCCTTTTTTCTCTTTCTCTCAATCTCTCTTTGGCTTGTATCCATTCGGCCCCATTTAGCCTACTGTTTTAAGACTTTACCCCCATTCAGGTGTCAGTGTTTTCCTGACGAGCGGTAGCGAGCCAGCATATATATATATATATTTTGTTTTGACAGCAAGCTAAATTTGTACATTTTTCGATAGACAAATTTCTCCGGCGAAGCCGGATTTCTCCATACAATGCTGGTTCGCTATCGCTCGCCAGGAAGAAATCGACACCTGGATGGGGATAAACGTCTTAAAACAGTTGGCTGAATGGGGCCGAATGGATACAAGCCAGGGAAAGAAAGAAAAGGAGAGAAAGATAAAAACAAAAGCCGGTGACCCCCCTTGAAATATGTTGGGGGGGGGGGGGGGGCATTCACCACTTCAGTACCGAGGACGCCTTTTTTTATTTTTTATTCTAGCTATATTTAGACGGATTAGTGCAGCTTAGGAAGGTTTTGCGGTGGTCAAAATGGTTTAAGGGGAGATTTCCACCTGGAGGATTTTTTTTCTGAACCTCTTTCTCCCTCATGTTTAGCCCCATTGCCTGTGAGATTTAAAGACGCTTGCCCCATTAGTTTGGCGATTTTAAGAACCCTCGCCCCATTTCTGTCAATTTTAAGACCATTCGTGCCATTTAGGTGTCGATTTTTTCCTGGCGAGCGATAGCGATCCTGTAATTTAAGGGGACCCGGCCTTCGGCCAGGACATTTTTCTACCGAAAAATGTACAAATTTATCTTGAAAGGGGGGAGTAATTTTAAGCTTGATGGAAGTCTAGGGAATCAACTAAAAACCTCCCCTTAAGCCGTCATGGATCAACAAAGATGATACACTTTGATATTTTTCTTGACAACCAAAGAAGTGGTAATATGCAGGTTGGTCAGTATTTTATTATTAAGTATTAAGTAATATTATACTTATTTATTAAGTATAAGTAATATTATACTTATTTATTAGAATTAAGTAATATTATACTTATTTATTTAGTATTAAGTAATATTATACTTATTTATTAAGTATTAAGTAATATTATACTTATTTATTAAGTAATATTATACTTATTTATTAAGTATTATGTAATTTTATACTTATTTATTAAGTATTAAGTAATATTATACTTATTTATTAAGTATTAAGTAATATTATACTTATTTATTAAGTATTAAGTAATATTATACTTATTTATTAAGTATTATGTAATTTTATACTTATTTATTAAGTAATATTATACTTAATTAAGTATTAAGTAATATTATACTTATTTATTAAGTATTAAGTAATATTATACTTATTTATTAAGTAATATTATACTTATTTATTAAGTATTAAGTAATATTATACTTATTTATTAAGTATTATGTAATATTATACTTATTTATTAAGTATTAAGTAATATTATACTTATTTATTAAGTTATACGTATATTAAGTATAGTAATATTATAGTAATTTAAGTACTTATTTATTAGGTATTATGTAATTTTATACTTATTTATAAGTATTAAGTAATATTTATTAAGTATTAAGTAATATATACTTATTAAGTTCTTATACTTATTTATTAAGTATTATGTAATTTATACTTATTTATTAAGTAATATATTATTAGTAGTATAATATTATACTTATTTATTAAGTATGTCAATTTTATACTTATTTAAGTATTAAATATTATACTTAAGTAATATAAGTATTAAGTAATATTATACTTATTTATTAAGTAAGTAATATTTATTAAGTATTAAGTAATATTATACTTATTTATTTTCTATTTTTTTGTTTTACCCTCTCCTGTTAAGCCACTTTAGTTTTGATATTTGTTTAATGTTCGTCCCATTCATTTCACGATCTTAAGA
>CM064554.1:2120213-2127713 GCA_032716605.1 Paralithodes platypus
CTTGACAATACACCAGATAATAACACCGTGACTATTTACCAATGTTATCAATGTTGACACTTGACAATACACCAGATAATAACACCGTGACTATTTACCAAATGTTATCAATGTTTACACTTGACAATACACCAGATAATAACACCGTGACTATTTACCAATGTTATCAATGTTGACACTTGACAATACACCAGATAATAACACCGTTACTATTTACCAAATGTTATCAATGTTTACACTTGACAATACACCAGATAACACCGTGACTATTTACCAAATGTTATCAATGTTTACACTTGACAATACACCAGATAATAACACCTTAGTCTGGTCATTATCCCCGGAATATAACTATATAATTAAACTAACTTGTGCTATTCTACTCTTCCTTTCACCATAAACCTTGGACAAAAAATAAATAAAAAAATAAAAAATGCGATCTTTCAGCTATTTACGAAGAGACGACCCAACCCCTACCAAAGCATTAAGGGGGGATTTCCACTTGAGGGATTTTTTTCTGGACCCCTTTCTCCCTCATATTTAGCCCCATTGCTTTTGATATTTTAAGACGTTCGCCCCATAATTAAGAACTTTCGCCCCATTTCTATCAATTTTAAGACCTTTCATGCAATTTAGGTGTCGATTTTTTCCTGGCGAGCGATAGCGAGCCCGTAATATAAGAGGAAGCGGCCTTTGGCCAAGAAATTTTTCTACCGAAAAATGTACACATTTATCTTGAAAGGGGGCCTAGAGGGTGTAATTTTAAGCTTGATGGAGGTCTAGGGAACTAACTAAAAACCTCCCCTTAACACCATGTACTTATTAAACACTTGAATCAAAAATTTAACTTAGCGCATCAAGTAGCATTTGAACAACCACAAAGTCTTCTAAATAATGTCTTCTTATCATCCAATATCCTAAAACAGACACTGCTTGGTTCACACACATACATCTCCCACTCGGCACTTGCACAACAACAATTCGCCCAATATTAATAATAACCCAATGTACCCACACCCAGGCGTAATGACCCTATATTATAACATTTGACCACGATTGATCTAACATCTCACCCTCAGAAAACTGGTCAGCACATGGGTCCGAGCGCCTCAGGTTAGAACAGAGGGCCGATATCTTTAAGGGGAGGTATTTAGTTTGTTCCCTAGACCTCCATCAAGCTTAAAATTACACCCCCTTGAGTCCCTTTCAAGATAAATTTGTACATTTTTCGGTAGAAAAATTTCCCGGCCGAAGGCCGGTTCCTCTTAAATTACAGGCTCGCTATCGCTCGCCAGGATAAAATCAACACCTGAATTGCACGAAAGGTCTTAATATGGGGTAAAAGTTCTTAAAATCGCTAAACTAATGGGGCAAACGTTTTATAATATCAAAAGCAATGGGGCTAAACATGAGGGAGAAAGGGGTCAAGAAAAAAATCCCTCCAGTGGAGATCTCCCCTTAACATGTGGGAAGGGTAATGTGTTAGTCCATACCGAACGAAGAATAAAAGAATGAACGTTGGTTTATGAAAGAAGCTTGTTGTGAGCCAATTTAGAAGACGGCAGACTTAACTCCCACACATTTCGTACATCAAAGCGAAGGTTATTGACGTGATGAGGTTAATAAATAAGGGTAACCCGAACACCTTTTCTCAGTTTAGGGTCCGAGCATCTTATGTGAACACTATCCTGAAGATCGGATAATTCGACTTATTAGATCATTTTAACCACTGGAAAAATTATATATAATAAAAAGTATTGTTAGATTAGGTTAAGTTAGACTTTATAATGTCACTGATTAGGTGGTCTTGATTGAGTTGGCACTGGTTGTAATCAACCGGTTTAAATGGCTTACAGGTCTAGATACCCTGGCACCCTTGACCCTAGCCCTTGGTCCCGCCCTTTGACCTGACCCCCACTATGACCACAGGGCTTCAAATTGTCACTGACTTAATTGGTTCTGGTTGGGTTGGCACTGATGACAATCTAACGGCTGAAATGGTCGACTGGTCGAGATATCCTGGCACCCTTGACCCTAGCCTTTGGTCCCGCCCTTTGACCTGACCTCCACCATGACCACGTACCTCGGTGTCGCCGCCGCGTGAAGCCAGCGGCGTCGACGGGAATAACACAGTCCTTTCGCGGGGGTCGTCTGGAGGAATAGCAGGAGTAGGAAGAGGAGCAGCAGTAGTAGGAAGAAGAGAAGGATGAGGAGGATTGTGAGGAGAAGGAGGAGAGGAGGTGAGGAGGGTCGAGTGGGGGAGGTGGTGTTACGGGAGGGCGGTCCATGCCTGGCTCTCCCGGCGCCTCCTGCCTCCACACTGGTGAGTATATACACCGAGAGTCAGGTCCTTCTTCTTCCTTCCTCCTCCACCCCTTGCCGCAGTCACCACCACCACCTCCACCACCACCACACGCGGCAATCAATAGCCCCACCATGCTGCCGACACCACCACGACCCTACCCCTACCACTTGGCCCGAGTCGTGCCCGGAAGACGTGCCCCGAAAGTCGTGCCTCGGGAATAGTGCCACTACTACTACTACTACTATAGCTACTACCCCCACACTCTTCTACCACTACCCTGACGTTCTGGCGTTCTGAGAGTGAGGGTCCGAGCCTGGGGAGTGAGACTGTGAGGTGCGGGGGCGAGGCAGCTTCAGAGATGGAGTTGGGTTCGGGCCGTGAGTAGGTGCTTCGCATGTCTCACTCCCTAGGCTGGAACAAGACCTCACGGGCCTCACTGTGTTCAGCGGTAGAGTGTAAAGGCTATCAGCCTATGCCCGAGAGGGAGTAGTTGGAATATAGAAAAAAAAAAAAAAAAAAAAAAAAAAAAAAAAACACCCTCACCCCCCACCAATACCAATACCCTACCACAACCCCATCCCCCTTACCGTAACTTACCCTACCCTTACTCTTACCACTACCATCAGTACCAACATCATTATTCTTGCCGTACCACTACTACCATAACCACTACAACCACCACCACTACCACTATCACCACCATGACCCTAGCCCTACTACCCCTACCCCTACCCCTGGAGTCGAGCCCCGAAATTCGTACCTCTGGAATAGTGCCTCTTCACGACTCCTGCAATCGATACTACTACTACTACCCCCTCCACCCTGTTCTATCATAACCCTACCCCCCCCCCCCCCCCCACCACTACACTACCATACCCTACCAATATCAATACCTGACCATCAACGTCACCTCCGTACCACCAACTCCATTACTACCCCCCGTACACGACCTCCTACAATAATACCTCTATGATACCTACTCCTACCACCACTAGCATCACTACCACTACTAACTCCCTTACAATACCCTACCCTACCCAACCACCAAGACCACTACCCTATCGTTACCACTACAACCACGACCCTATCTACAACCACGCTCCTACCCCCAAACCTCCAACCATTACCATTCCCCTCCAATACCACCACCACCACTACCCAATTCTTACCAACTATAACCACGACCCTACCCCTCACTACCATACCCCACCATCACTACCCAATGACCCCACCTGGAAATGAAGGTCATATCTTTACCTGCCTCACCATGGCAGGCAGTCTACCCCAGAACACCTTGTAATGCATTACGTTTTGCCCCTCACCACTAAACAATTCCCCGTTATGCCTTGTTGTCCCGCGCTTTTCTTGTACATTATTACATCTGGCCTATACTGTATATGTTCCCCAAGTATATGTTCCTCAAGTATATGTTCCCCAAGTATATGTTCCCCAAGTATATGTTCCCCAAGTATATGTTCCCCAAGTATATGTTCCCCAAGTATATGTTCCCCAAGTATATGTTCCCCAAGTATATGTTCCCCAAGTATATGTTCCCCAAGTATATGTTCCTCAAGTATATGTTCCCCAAGTATATGTTCCCCAAGTATATGTTCCCCAAGTATATGTTCCCCAAGTATATGTTCCCCAAGTATATGTCCCCCAAGTATATGTTCCCCAAGTATATGTTCCCCAAGTATATGTTCCCCAAGTATATGTTCCCCAAGTATATGTTCCCCAAGTATATGTTCCCCAAGTATATGTTCCCCAAGTATATGTTCCCCAAGTATATGTTCCCCAAGTATATGTTCCCCAAGTATATGTTCCCCAAGTATATGTTCCTCAAGTATATGTTCCCCAAGTATATGTTCCCCAAGTATATGTTCCCCAAGTATATGTTCCCCAAGTATATGTTCCCCAAGTATGTTCCCCAAGTATATGTTCCCCAAGTATATGTTCCCCAAGTATATGTTCCCCAAGTATGTTCCCCAAGTATATGTTCCCCAAGTATATGTTCCCCAAGTATATGTTCCCCAAGTATATGTTCCCCAAGTATATGTTCCCCAAGTATATGTTCCCCAAGTATATGTTCCCCAAGTATATGTTCCCCAAGTATGTTCCCCAAGTATATGTTCCCCAAGTATATGTTCCCCAAGTATATGTTCCCCAAGTATATGTTCCCCAAGTATATGTTCCCCAAGTATATGTTCCCCAAGTATATGTTCCCCAAGTATATGTTCCCCAAGTATATGTTCCCCAAGTATATGTTCCCCAAGTATATGTTCCCCAAGTATATGTTCCCCAAGTATATGTTCCCCAAGTATATGTTCCCCAAGTATATGTTCCCCAAGTATATGTTCCCCAAGTATATGTTCCCCAAGTATATGTTCCCCAAGTATATGTTCCCCAAGTATATGTTCCCAAGTATATGTTCCCCAAGTATATGTTCCTCAAGTATATGTTCCCCAAGTATATGTTCCCCAAGTATATGTTCCTCAAGTATATGTTCCCCAAGTATATGTTCCCCAAGTATATGTTCCCCAAGTATATGTTCCCCAAGTATATGTTCCCCAAGTATATGTTCCCCAAGTATATGTTCCTCAAGTATATGTTCCCCAAGTATATGTTCCCCAAGTCACTCCTGTGCCTCTTTATGTCATGTTATCCCCCACTCCCACCCCCAAATAAAAAGAATCCTAAATCATCAATATTCCCATGGCCATAATACGACTATAGGCGATTAAGGGGAGGTTTTTAGTTGATTCCCTAGACTTCCATCAAGCTTAAAATTACTCCCCCTAGACCCCCTTTCAAGATAAATGTGTACATTTTTCGGTAGAAAAATTTCCCGGCCAAAGGCCGGTTCCCCTTAAATTACAGGCTCGCTATCTCTCGCCAGGAAAAAATTGACACCTAAATGTCACGAACGGTCTTAAAATTGACAGAAATGGGGCGAGGGTTCTTAAAATCGCCAAACTAATGGGGCGAACGTCTTAAAATCTCAAAAACAATGGGGCTAAACAATGAGGGAGAAAGGGGTCCAGAAAAAAAAAATCCTCCCGGTGGAAATCTCCCCCTTAAACCTCTTCAGCGCGATGACCCATTTCTTAATCTTACTGTGGCTGGAGCATTATATTCTTTTATTTAGCTTGGTGAGGATCTGTTGGCGTACTTTGGGGTATTTGAGAGTCTGTAGGCTACCCCTTTAGGGCGAGATGTCCACCTGAGGGATTATTTTAATTACCCCTTTCTCCCTCATTTTTAGCCTCATGGCTTTTGAGATTTTAAGACGTTCGCCCCATTAGTTAGGCGATTTTAAGAACTTTCGCCCCATTTATGTCACTTTTAAGACCTTTCGTGCCATTTAGGTGTCGATTTTTTCCTGCCGAGCGATAGCGAGGCTGTAATATAAGAGGAACCGGCCTCTGGCCGGGAAATTTTTCTACCGAAAAATGTACAAATTTATCTTGAAAGGGGGTCAACGGGGGGTTATTTTAAGCTTGATGAAAACGTAGGGAACAAACTAAATACCTCCCCTGAATCTTATTGTGGCTACCATTATACTATTGTATTTAGCTTTGTGAGGATCTGTTGGAATACTTTGGGGTATTTGAGAGTCTGTACCCCTTTAATGTCTATAGAGATCCTTCCTAAACTGTGTATAATCGCCTAATGATAGCCAGATTAAAATAAAGAAAACGTCATCGTCAATCTCGATTAAAATAAAGAAAACGTCATCGTCAATTTCGATTAAAATAAAGAAAACGTCATCGTCAATCTCGATTAAAATAAAGAAAACGTCATCGTCAATCTCGATTAAAATAAAGAAAACGTCATCGTCAATCTCGATTAAAATAAAGAAAACGTCATCGTCAATCTCGATTAAAATAAAGAAAACGTCATCGTCAATCTCGATTAAAATAAAGAAAACGTCATCGTCAATCTCGATTAAAATAAAGAAAACGTCATCGTCAATCTCGATTACCCCTTTGGACTCCAGCAGATCCTTTTACGTTATAAAATCGTCAAGTAATAGCCGGCATAAGCTGTCCATAATCGTATCATCATCCTCGAAGGGGTTAAACCAAAAAATATCCAAATAAGCCGCAATACGTCGGACCAGATAGTGATAAGAACTGATAATCACCTGGCGATATTATGTGCATTTGTTCATTGAAGGGGAGATATCCACTGGAGGCATTTTTTTTTCTGGACCCCTTTCTCCCTCATGTTTAGCCCCCATTGCTTTGGAGATTTTAAGACCTTCGTCCTAGTAGTTTGGATATTTTAAGACATTTTGCCCCATTTCTGTCAATTTTAAGACCTTTCGTGCCGTTAAGGTGTCGATTTTTTCCTGGCGAGCGATAGCGAGCCTGTAATTTAAGAGCAACCGGCCTCCAGCCGGGACATTTTTCTACCGAAAAATGTACAAATTTATCTTGAAAGGGGGTCTAGGGGTGTAATTTTAAGCTTGATGAAAAAGTAGGGAACAAACTAAATACCTCCCCTTAAGGGAAGGTATTTAGTCTGTTCCCTATACCTCCATCAACCTTAAAATTACACCCCCTTGAGTCCCTTTCAAGATAAATTTGTACATTTTTCGGTAGAAAAATGTCCCGGCCGAAGGCCGGTTCCTCTTAAATTACAGGCTCGCTATCGCTCGCCAGGATAAAATAGACACCTGAATTGCACGAAATGTCTTAATATGGGGTGAAACTTCTTAAAATCGCTAAACTAATGGGGCAAACGTTTTATAATATCCAAAGCAATGGGGCTAAACATGAGGGAGAAAGGGGTCAAGAAAACACTCCCTCAAGTGGAGACCTCCCCTTAATTAACGATAGTTGTATAGATTCACATATATATTTCATGACTATATAGGACATCTTATTTCAGGACTATATATAGGACATCTTATTTTATAAAGTTGGTCGTACTATGATGCACAGACATAGTGGTTTCCTATGATGCACAGACATAGTGGTTTCCTATGATGCACAGACATAGTGGTTTCCTATGATGCACAGACATAGTGGTTTCCTATGATGCACAGACAGTGGTTTCCTATGATGCACAGACATAGTGGTTTCCTATGATGCACAGACATAGTGGTTTCCTATGATGCACAGACATAGTGGTTTCCTATGATGCACAGACATAGTGGTTTCCTATGATGCACAGACATAGTGGTTTCCTAT